>JAVKLA010000090.1:1658318-1688964 GCA_034782735.1 Sagittarius serpentarius | reverse complement strand
GAGAGGAAAGGGCCTCAAGTTGCTCCAGGGGAGGTTTAGATCGGGTATTGGGAAGAATTTCTTTACTGAAAGGGTCATTAGGCATTGGAAGGGGTTGCCCAGGGCAGTGGTGGAGTCCTCATCCCTGGGTGTTCTTAGAAGTCGTGTAGATGTGGCGCTCAGGGACGTGGTTTAGTGAGGGACCTGTCAGTGTTAGGTTAACAATTGGACTAGATGATCTTACAGGTCTTTTCCAGTCTAGGCAATTCTATGATTGTGCAGCTGTGCTGCGGGGCAGCAGATGAATTCGGCTTAACAAAAACCAAATAACCCTCTCACCCTCTGGAGAAACCAGAAATGCCAGGCGGAGGCCAGCTCCAGGGGGTCCCCTGAGAGGAGCTCCCTGGCAAGCTGGTGGGTCAGGAGGTGGTGGCAGGAGAAGCCGTAGAGGTCTTGCAGTGAGAAGAAAAACGGTGAGCTCAGGGTGCAGGGGTGGAACTGCGGCATCCCAAGGAGAAGGGCGCAGGGAATGGGGAAGGAGAGTAGGTGCTGGCGCTTGCAGTGTCGGCGGCTGTGCCGTGAGGCAGGGTTGCTTAGCAATGAGATGAGGCTCCTGTAGAGCAGCAGAATAAATAACATTCTCATAGCAACAACCTTAAAAACTTCCCTTCTTTCGTATGCTTCCTCTGAAGTTAGCATGTTGCTCTTGAAATATGAGGGCGGTCCGGAAGGACTCCAGCGCTGTCCGGTGCAGCAGAGCTCAGCCAGTGGCACCCTGTGGCAGAGCACCCGTGGGGAAACCCTGCCTGCGGCACCTTCCCGAACACCCCTGTGCTCGCCCCTCCCGAAGCCTGGGGGCTCGCACCCATCATAAGGCTGCTTTCTGGAGGGAGCTTCTCCTAAACTGAACTTCTCTTGAGGCACCGGTGGGCACGCGAGCTCCCCTGGAAGGGCCCATCTCTCTCTTTCACATTTTTGGTGTTTCTGCTTCTCTGGTAGCTGCAGCTTGATGTTTGCTTTTTTTTTTTTTTTTTTCTCAGAATACATCTCGGGTATCGGCAACACCCATTTGAAATGTCCTTTAAATATTCGTGTGATAAGTCATTGCCTGGCTGCTCGTACACTATGGCATTTCTGTGGCGCTTTGGGGCATCTGAAACTGGGGCAATTGAGGAATACCAATATCCCTTCTGGCTTAACAGCCCATTTATCCAATGTATTATGACAGAGGCTGTGTGAATTGTGTTTAGGTAAATTGCTGTTTTGTAAGCTGCTCCTTTTATATTATTCAGATGGAAGTGTGGCACTACAAGCTTCGTTTTCTTGTGTTGTAGTGGAGACCATAATGGTCCCCCAGCATCCTCTGAGCTGTAGAAAATCTAATTAAAGGAAAAATACTTTGCCGTGCGCGTACAAGATTCACAGCAGAACTGCTTGATGTCTTTGGTGTTTGGCTTTTCCTTTCCAGATGCCTGGCAGAGCCTGTGCCCCTGCCTGGGGAGACCCTTTGCCCCCTGCCCGGTCCTGGGGGCAGGGGTGCGGGCAGGGCTGCTGCCTCCCCTGCGCAGGGCAGTCTGCAAGGCAAAGAGCCTCCGAGCCAAGAGCCGCTGCTCCTGCCGTACCTAATCCCAATTAACTTCCTTGGGAGTGTTTCTTTGTTATGTGTGCTGCGGCATAGTATTTAGAAAGATGTAATTAAAAAAACATCTCTACTGATAATGTACTTAAATCAAAGCGTATTACCCACAGTGCCGCCTTCTCCTAGAGATGATCAGGGCGATAGGGCGTTATTTGTGGCTGCCCTGGGCTCGAAGTGTGAGGGGGGAATCACCCATGTGATGGTTTAGTCACTTGGCCTAAGCTGGTAACAGCCTTCACCCCAGTGCTGTCCTGTAGGAAAACCAGCTAATGGTAAAGTAGCTGAGGGCAGGAGGATTTCAAGGGTAATTGCACTGCAAGTCTGTGTAGGTCTGGAAAAGGAGGAAAAAAAAATAATCACGTAAACCCCCCAAACCTGAAGGTTATGCAAAAGTAGAAAGGAAAGCCCAGAGGCTAAGAACAAACCAGAGGAAGAGTTTCTGGCTGAATGTGGGCTGAGCCTGGGGGTTATGGTGTGTTTGGGGGGTGGGGGGGGAAGTTGTGAATTGAAGGTCCCATCAAAGCTGCCTCTGCCCGGTGGAGCACCCCGCTGGCTCAGGGCAGGGAGCGAATGTGAGGCAAGCAGGTTTTGGTGTATAAATCTGTCCTGAGTACATTGTTCAGGTACGATCAGTGTCTCTACAGGATATATTGAGTACATATCGGACATGCTCACCGTACACTGAATGTATTGTCGCCTTGGCTGTAGGCTGTGCAGCATGCCTAGAACTTCTTCCTCTCAGGTCTCCAGAAGAAGGACCAAGTCTTCTCCTGCAGGGACAGAGGCACCTGCACAAAGCGTGTGGCTTTCATTTCCCAGTAAAGCAGTTAGCTAGTCTTAGGAAGAGGTCTGGTAGAGGTGGTGTCCAAGAAACATCTGTGTCAGTGGGAAGAGGTAGGTCAGGACAACCGCATGTTTTCCACTCCTCATGAGGAAGGCTTGGAAGTGGGTGGCAGCCATCAGCTGCCCCTTTTGACGGTGTAGTAGTGTCATTGCTTCACTGCAATGATGTGCCCCTTCCACACTGCTGTCAAGGCCTTCCTAGCCCAAATCTACCTGTTTATTTTGGGCTGCCTGGAGCATGGCATTTGCTGGCCACTGCTGGGGTGTGGGTAAGGAAGACCCGCTGTCCATGCTGGGGGTGGTATTGCACTGATGGAGGGAAAAGGCTCATCCCTGCAGCTGTGGCTGCTGTTAACTGCCGGCACCCTTCGTGCCGTGGCATTAACCCAGCCTTGCTATAGGTGGTGGGATTATTTTGTCCGGTACCAATTAAGTTACAAAAATCTTTGCTAGCCATGAAAATGCCCGTGAAGTAGAAACAGTGCCAGCTTTGCCGGAGGTTTCTGGGCTCCCCTGCCATGTTTCCCCTCGTGAGTGCTGTTGTCCAGAATCAGCAGCAAACCCTGCGACGTGTGTCCCTCCTGATGCGAGGCAGGGACTGGATTCCCAAGCAGGGTAGAATAGGTGGAGCAATTGCTTTTGTAGCCTGCTTTTAATAGAATTATTTTTATTATAAATGTAAGTCCTTAAAACATGGAAAATTAATAAGGCAGAAACAAAGACATAGTATATATGTTTATATTTACAGATAAGGTATTTTTAAGTTGTCTTTAAACTGTTGTTTATTAGTACATATTGTCTGAAATTTAAGTAGTTAATCTTCGAAATTTAAATTTGGTGGAATTTGAAGTTAATATTTTACTTGCTCAGCATGTGCGACAGCTCTTGGATCTCTTATGATGACAGTCAGGAGAGTCTCTAAAGTCTGGGGCTTGCAGAATGGAGAAGCAGTGCCCCTTGAAGCTAACCTGGATTTGTTGACATGATGAGTCCATGCCCAAATAAATCCTTGCTGGGAGAACACCTTCTGCACCTTCAGAAGCGGCATATCGGCTCTCGGGGTGTTTGTAGTTCTGCTGCTTTATTTTGTGCGTATATTCTGTCTGGTGGAGATTTCTTGGGGTCAGGCAATTTTCTGTTCTTAAGTTCTGCAAACAGCTTGCTGTGCGATTTGTCTTTTTTTTTTAACAATCATTGCTATGTCTGGGTATTTCTTTGCTATTTTCTGATCACTAACGTGCATTTGCTGTGTGCAGGGATTAATTTTCTGTGTTTCCTTTAACAGATGTACTACAAATGAACTTTGTTCTTTATTGCCCAAATCCCGTGAAACCGTTTTAGATGGGCAACAATGGAAAGAATACATTCACGCGCATGCAGAGCACCGACAAGTGCAGTGTTTTGGCCTGTCTCTCTAGCGTGTCTGTATCTCTTGGCACTCAGGGAGGAGGTAGGATGGACCCCTAATTGAAAAATTAAATGGCTTCTGTAGACCTCGCTGTGTAGACTGATCTGTGTTCACTGAAAATCCGATGCTGTTTTGTTTTACTAGCTGGATGAGGTGTTAAATCTTGATCTTTTTTTTGCATGAAAATGTCCATGAAATTTCCCCTTGATTCAGGGTAGTTTAAAAAAAAAATATTAATCTGTTTGAACTTGTGGTTTAAACAGCAAAAGCTGGATTTCATAGCTAATTAGGATTATTATAATAATTATTATTTTTTATAAATGAACACCATAGAAGCATAACCATGGATTGAGTAAGAGGAGAGTAGTATGTTTGTGTAAATGAGGCTGATACTGCAATGAGCTTAACTATAGCTCAGCTGAGCTGATTTAATAACTGATCATTAAAGTTTGTGGTGCCACAGAGCAACCCCATGGGACTGCAGTATTTTCTCATAGTGTGACCTGATTCAGGCACAAAATGTTCAGAAGAATTTAGGTCACGGCAAATGCTTGTCTTTAACCTGTGGCTTACTGGGAGGTGCCTACAGAGAGAACTTGAGATGCTTTCTTGGAAAGCCTGTTGGTACCTACCTGTCTTGATGGTTGTGGATGTGACAGCTATAGATTTATGGCTTGGGTCATCTCTTGATCTGTATCTATACCAGTAGAACCAGCATCGTATAGGTTGAAGAGTTCATCTCTCACTTTAGGATGCTCTGCTGGATGCTTTCTGCCAGGCGGTGGTTCAGGAGAGCCGGCACCCTGCCACCCTGTCCCCTGGGGCTGGGGACACAGCCACGCTCTCCCCAGCATCAGCCCCGGCGTTTCGGACTTGCTTTGGGCCTCGGTGCAATGAGTAATTACAGGGAAACAAAGAGCCAGAGTGAGGTTGACTCTCTGGGAAGAGCTCTGCCACATGCAGGGTTTAAAAATGAGCTAAATTTAAGAATGAAGTGTGAAGCTAAACTTCTGCTTGTGTGGTGCTTTGAAGATACGTTAAACCCTGAGTACTACTATGCCTCTGGAAAATGGATTTGGATATTTTCTTTCTGTAAGTAGAATATTTTCTGAAATTTGCTTTTCTGCTGTGTAGTATTTATCTTCCCTAATGCCTTTCCTTACACGATGGCATTATTTTTAAATGAGGCTTTTATTTTCCTAATTAACCATGTAATGATTGCTTTTCTGTTTCTTAGTTTTGTTGACACCTCTGAAGGCATCTCATTCAAGTTTTCTTTCTGCCCTGGCTTTCCTACAACTTCCAGAATAACAGCCAATGTTTCAGAGCCAATATGAAGTTTCATTGCTGAAGACTTCTTGAAAATAAGCCAGTTAAAATTTACCTGTGTGGCGTTTGTACGGAAGGTAGTCAGCCTGTCTCATAGCTTCAGAGCAGCTCCCCGTTTGGTTGATCAGCAGGAATATTATCCTTGGAATAAAATGAGTTTTCTTAAATTTTCCTCCTCTCTTCCTGCTGGTCTGGAAGCCACCCAGAGACCTTTCCATGTTAGCTATGGGTTTGCTGTAGACAAGAAGCAGCTCATGTCTTGGCTTTCTCTCTTCGTTACTCAGCAGTTAACCCAACTGCATGGTGATCCAGGCAAAATCTTCTCAACACCAGTACCGCTTGCCCACAGACCATCTTAATTAGCCCATGCTTTTTTATATTAAACACTACTTACAATAAGTAGCCCTCAACTCTTCACTAGTGTCTTTAATTTTTTTTTTTGGGGGGGGGGGGGAAGGACCTCAGCCTGCAGCTTTAGTGCTGCTGTGTATTTTTCACTCATTTCCAGCTGTGCGCAGTGTTGTGGACAATTCATAGCAGGCAGTGCCCAGAGCTGCCGAGGTGAAGCCGCTCAGCAGAGCGACGGGGTCAGAATGGAAAAATTTGATCCCCAAAGTGGAGAAGGTGTAGTGATCTCCGTAAAGACCCAGAAGTGCTGTTTAGGTGCATGGCCCATGGGAGATTAAAAGGAAGGTGAAGCTGTCACAGCAGAAGGATGCTGGAAAAGCAGAGGTTAGGAACCGTGTGAGAAAGTGATTACAAGCTGGTGTGCCTTGTGCCATTGCTGGAGAGATCTTGTATGGGTGTTTGGAGGGTGCTGTGAGGAAAAAGAGATTTTGCATATTAAGGAGATTGCTATAGGGAGAACTGATCTTCCTTTGGGAAAACTTAAGGAGGCTATTAATAGATCCTTTTTTTTTTTTTTGTAGTGGAGTTTGGTATTAACTTCTAACAGCTGTTGAGTGCTTAGCAAATATTGTTTTGAAAAATTTGGCTGCATTCTTGACCTATCCTTTCTGCTGCTTTGTTGTGCTGCTATTTGTGAACAACATATGTGACAAAACCTGTTAAAATAAGAATGAAGTTTATTCATAAACTTCATAACTCTGCTCTGAGCAATATTTTTCTTTTGAACTGAAATTATCACTTGTCTGAGCATCCCCGATTTCACATTTGTAACAATATCACGATCTGCTGAGCTATTTAAGGCAGTGCTCCGGAGCTTAGCCGAGAGCTGTGGCTTGGCCGCTGGTGAGCTGGGCGGCGAGCGCTGGCTTTGGGAAGGCTGCCAACGGAGAGATGCACCTTGCTGAGAAACATCTTGGGAATCAATCAAACCGTAAAAGAATCTCCTCTTTAACAAAAAGAAGTAGAAAGGCATGAAATGGGTTGGGTTTTCCCTCCCTGCTTTTAAGGGTGTTCTCCCTGCTGCCTGCTGTACCTACTCCCCTGCCTTCAGGAAGAGGGTTTCGCCCAGCCCACCCGGTCCGTCGGGAGTGAACCTGCCTCTGAGCTCTCGGTAGCTGGTAAGATGTCCCGCTCCAGGCGTGCTGGAGCAAGCAGGCTCGTGTCTGGGTACACTTTGTTTCATGCCCCCTGTTGTGCCACGGGGAGTGTGGTTCTCTGTTCCTCCGTCAGCCTGGCCACCAGCATCGCCTTGAGAAAAAGCCAACTGGCTTATGGAAAGACCAGTTTGGTAGCAATTGTTGAGATGCTTACTCCACCTGTACTTGCAAGGTAACTAGTTGTCTTCAGGAATTGGATGTGCCCTGTATGTGTGTGCTACCCAGAACTGACTGGAAGTGTCTGGTGCCTTCCCAGGAAAAGGTGTGTTTGAAACAGAACCCAAAATCTTGAGATGTGGGAATTGCTGCAAGTTGTGCACAGCAACCCCCAGAGGATACAGAATACAATCTGTTTCTTCAGACATATATATATATTTTTTTTCCCCCCCCTTTGAAAAATACCTCGTTCGGTATAGTGGCTACTTCTGCTGTGGAAATTTGGAGCGAGCTGGGCTGATGCTATATGGGATAACCTGCAGCTGTTTGGGGAAGGTTTTCCTTGCCCCATTAGTGCACTGGGTGGAGTCAGAGCAATGACACTGTGCTTTAGTATAATGTGCACATACTTTGGAGAGACAGAGAAAATGCTCTAAGAAGTAGGTATTAGGAGAAGTCTTGGTTGCCTTATGTTAATGAAGTCCTTAGCCAACTGACAACATTTCAATAAAAAGAGCAGCATTTGGATAGGTTTTTAAGGTCAGATGTTGGAGAAACAGAGCCAGGAAGCGTGGCGGTGGGGCTCCTCGCTGGCGCTACCCGGTGGAATTACCTGTGGGCGGCTTTTGCCCGCCGTGGCTTGCCGGAGGGGCACTTGGGGCTATGCTTCCCTCAGGATCTGGTTCTTTCACAAGTGACATCCAGGCAGCAGAGTGACCCAATGCTGCCCTGTTATGTCTGGTGGGCTGGTCTGCCTAATGGCATAAAGGGGCTGTTTTCTCTCTCCTTGCTGACAGATCCTTGGCCTTCTATTTGAGAAGAAATTGGATTTTTACTCTCCCTTAGTCTGGAACGGATGTATATCTGGAGAAGTCTATGAAATCTTCTGTATTTTAAATTTCAAATACCAAACACAACAAACCGCTTGCAGACACTGTGAGGCTGTTGTTCAGACATGGTGAAATCAGCCCCCACACAAAGACCAGTGAGGAGGCTGGGTGGAGCCAAACCGTGCAAAAACGTCATCTGGGGGACAGCGTCGCTTCTCGGGCCCCGGGCAAATGCCTGCAGACAGCACAGGCGTGCGAGGGCTGCTCTGTGTGCTGTGACAACGTGGAAACAAAAACCGGTGACACTTCTTGAAGAAGGTGTTCACCAGGATCACAGTTTGTCACCGCTGGTGGTAGTGCATCGAGGAGGAGGTTGGAGGACCAAAAATAGAGTGAATTCAGAAAGACGTGTTTTAAAATTACAGAGCAGCTAGGCAACAAGAAGTACACAGTCCATACTAGGCTTCAGCTGTTTGATGCTTTAGCCAAAACCAGCTTCGTTAGTCAAAATGAAATACTGTAGGCGGTTAATCCTAAACCCACCAGGGATCCTGCGCAAAATGGCAGCACGAGGCAGACACAGCAGTGTGGGAGCATCTGTTGCCATGCCAACCTCTTAATTTAAAGCTATTGCGGAGCAGATGCTATCGCATCATAAATACAGGTTTACCTTGTAGTAGCAATGCTGTTCTAGACATCAAGTTTGCTTGCGTGTAGGAATGCTTGGGACCTGAAGTATGCAGAATAAATCAAAGTACTACGATTAGCTGTATTTATCTTTCATGAAATAAGAATAAGGCTTCCTCAGACTTATTGCTTTGCATGAAAAATAGTGAGGTTCAGTTTTTTTGCTAGAACCCTCCCTTGCACATCGCTCACCTGGGTATACCCCCATCCCCGCAGCAGTGTGGTCTGTGCCACCCATCTCCGCTGCCTGTCACTCTGTCACTCAGCTCCTTGGTAGCATCAATTGCATCTTTTTGTTTGTTTGTTTGAAAGATTTTTCTGTAAGTCAAGCTGACAGCCTGTGTATGATGTATATTTGCGAGTTAGAGCTGCAAATAGCCTGACGGTGTGAGAGGTAGAGCGTGGGAAAAGGCTCAGAGCTTCTGCTGGCAGAGGTTTGGTTAGCTCCAGACATGTTCTGGGAAACCGGTGTTTATTATTCTGGCTTCAATTTTATTGTTTCTCATCCTGAGGTGGCATTTTGGATGTGAAAAGACAAAGGGACACATTTTAGATTTCAAAAAAAAAAAAAAGAAATTCTGTCTTGGGGAATGGCAGTGACTAGAAGGTGTGTGAAGGACGGGTGCTAATTAAAGGTTGAACCTGCAGTTGAAGCTCTGATGTGTGTGGTCGGTCCTGCTGAGCAGCTGCTCAGAGGAGAGCACAGCACCTGGCCGCTGTACAGGTTATGGAATGGCAGCTGTAACCCTGTCAGATGGATTAATTGAGGTTAGGTTTTCCTTCCTCCTTCCTTATCCCTGGTAGCCCTAGCCAGGTCACCATGTCCTCCAGGGTCATGAAATGGTCAGCCAGGTATCTCCTCCCTTTAGTCAGAGCTGCCCTGAATTTCTCTGCTTTGCCTTTTTGGATCAGGTGCTCAATGCCTGGTTGTGAAAAGACATCCACTCCACCAGCAGCTCTGTTGCTGAACCCCTGCCTCTGGTGAAATAGTTTTTCAGCTCCTTCTAGGAAGTTTATTAGGGGTATGGCTTTCCACCATGTCCTTGCTACTGCAGTTCAATTGGTCTAACTCACAGAAACTGGTTATGTTTTCCGGTTTTACATCAGTATTCTCAGATAATAACGATTTTTTTCCTGTTATATGTTCAAAGATTTAGAATGCTACGTTGGTAGCTGTTGCAATCAGCGCCTTGCCTTTTCTGCTAATGTGCTTTTTCATTCTTGAAGTGAAGACCTCTTAGAGGGCTTTCCACTGCAGGCACCTGTGTCCCTCAGGAACCGGAGGTGCCATGGTTCCTACCGGGTATTGTGTGAGAATCGTGTCATAGGAGCTGTCTTAAACTTAGCGAGAAGAGTTCAACTATAGCACTCCTTTTTCTGAGGAGGCCAAAGCAGAGATGCACAGTAACTTTGTGCCCCGGAGGCAGACTGGTGCTTCTAATTTCTGGAGTATGAGCAATGGGTAGAGGATTGCCAAGTGCATCAGTTGGAACCGGTATGTGTCATAACTGGAACTGGTATAGAAAATTGCGGTATGTGTGTATTTGGGCAAAGTGTATGTACTAGAAGGCACTCTGGAGTGAATAATATGCTTGCTGTGCCTGAAACAATCTGAAGGATGGATATATCCTGCTGGAAGGACTGTTTTCACCTTCATCCCAAACATAACGAGGAAAACATTTTTCAGCTTCTCTGTGCTTGTGGTAGAACAAGTGCTCAAGCAATGAGTGGTCCAAAGTGAGAAATGAATAGAGGCTTCACCCTAAAATTGAGGCTGTATTGCACGCGCCGGCGTCTCGCCCGTGTTTCCTCCCCAGCAGTGGTACCACGGCTACTGAGAGTAAATCCTGCTGTGCTTGCCTCCGTACTGTGGTGCCAGGGGGTCACTGTTAGAGTTTTAAGATATATATGCTTTGCATAGGGCATGTGAAAATCATTGGACACTAATTGCAGGACCACAAATAACTTCCTAAACATGATTATCACAGGGGTATTTGGGGTGGGGGAGAAAGGCCAAATCCTTTTGCAGGAGCAATGCACTAAACTTGTTTTCTTGTGAGTTTTCCTGCTAGTGAATTTAATGGCAAAAGTGTCGATGGAAAGTGAACATGTTTAACTGAATTAGTGAACACTGTAAAGCATTTTTTTTTTTCCCCATTTATTTCCCTTTTGTGCTTGCATGAGAAGTATGAGTATCAGTGACTCCAGCTAGCTGAAAATCAGTTCCTAAATTTCCTTTTCTGGTTTTTGTTTGAGCTGATACCCGACTGTTCTCGTTTATACCAGTCTGGCTGGTCCGTGTGCGTGTTAGCAAGCTGTTGTTATGCCCCCATATAAATATGATACTCTTCTTTGAGTTGCTTTTGCAGTCCACAGATGGAGTCATGCATAACAATATTGTGGGAAAATGTTGCCCAACTGCAAAAAATGGTATTTGGAGGAGGTTTAAAAGGTCTTATTTAGGAAAAACTAATGAAAGTGTCAATTTATGCCATACGCTCTGCGTGAGCAGGGGTGCGGGCTGGGGGTTAGGGTGTGTGGCGTGGCTCTGCGCTGGGAATGCTCTGTCACAATCCAGTGCTACTTCAGAAGTTCTCTGCTAGTAATTAATCATTTACTAATAATCTGCAAACTATATACAACCTGGAAACCCAGAATCCTTCCAACACCTGCCAGTGAGAAAGGGCCCATGGGAAATGAGCCATTTTAGCCAGAAATGTGCTATTTTGTCAGGAAGTTTGTCCCTCACTGTGAGGTGTTCTAGATTTTTGGTGTTGCTCGTATTTAAAAGCTGTATTTTAAAAAATTATATGGACTATTAAAGTACCAAAAGGTATTAAGAAATGGCAAGGTTGCATTTTTAAAATGCTGGGTTGGATATGGAGAGCAGCTCCTCTGCCAGCCGTAGCCACTCATTCCTTTGAATCGTTATGGTTTGCCCTGAATTAGCCACTTAGCAGAAAATTGCTACTGTCTTTACAAGCCTCAGAGCCTGGTATATGTGTTTAAAGAGAGGGACAAAAGGCATTCATTTTTAAAAAGCCGTGTTGCTCAGAAGTGTATGAGTCCATGTGCCAAAGCATCTCAGTACTTTTGGCAGCTGAAATGAGTAGAAACACAAATCAACAGGACCCAAAGTGAGAAAAATCTGTGCGTGTACAAAAAGGTAAAGAGGCGGATGCAATGAAAGAAGCACTCCTCGTTTTGGCAAGGCCCAGCTCTGGCCTGCCTACCTTGGCTGGCTCGTAGGACCAGAAACACATAACCGCGTTTTATTTGCTTTTTTTATCTGCCTCTCGTTTATGCTTATCTGTACCATACCCATGAAGTTATTGTCGTATTCTGTGGCAGGACCTCATGCTCCCTTTGCTGGGAAGGGAAATAACGCTGCCTGGATTTTACTGTCACTTCCGTTCCTGCTGAGCCAAGGAGGTGCAGCGTGGGCACAGCTGGAAAGGCAGCCCACTGAAGGCAGAGCTAAGAGGGACCGCCTGCATCTCTGTTGCAAATGCTGCCTTGCGAATGTATTGTGCTCCACTGTAAATGTATTTGTGCTCTTTTGCTCCAATACACCTTCCAGGGGCTGTCCCAGAGTTTCCTCTTGGGTGCTGGGGAAGGGGGGAGCATGCAAAAGGCGTGGGTGTTTGGGAGCCCAGCTCATGGGGTGGGCTATGGGTTAGGAGGAGATGCTAAGCAAAAGTAGTTTTCTTTGGGACATGTAATTTCCAGCCTTTTACCTAAACACTCGATGCTTTGTCTAATGCTTTTTGTTTTATGACAAAACTTGTTTGGTGTTTTGTAGGGGAAGAGGGAGAGCATGGTTTGGTCAGCCCTGTGGATACTCGTGCTGTTTTCTCTTGGTTGTACATGTGGACACAATGGTGGGCACCTCCAAGGGCCATACCCTGGGCTGTGCTGGGGTGCAAAGGACACAAATACTTCTGGCCAGTCTGGGGAAGGTCAGCGTGGGGCTGGCTGGGGGTTGTGGCACCCGGCCTCAGCAGGCACAGCACGCAGAGGCATGCTGGGCTGTGCGGGTGCCTCTCTCCGGGCTCCCAGCCCTTTTGGTGGGGATGTTTTCTTCCTTATCCTCAAGGAATCGGTGACCTCTTCAGGGTCCCACGTCTTCTCCGGGTGCTGCAGCTGTGCGAGGGCTCCTGGGCCAGTGTCAGCAGCATGTCTGGGCATCCTGGTTTCAGCTGGGATAGAGTTAATGGTCTTCCTAGCAGCTGGTGCAGCAGTGCTGTGTTTCGGTTTAGGATGAGAAGAATGTTGATAACACCCTGGTGTTTTCGGCTGTTGCTCAGCTGTGTTTAGACTCAGTCAAGGACTTCTCAGCTTCTCCTGCCCAGCCAGCAAGGAGGCTGGAGGGGCACAGGAGAGTTGGGAGGGGAGACAGCCGGGACGGCTGCCCCAAACTGGCCAAAGGGATATTCCATACCATGGGACATCATGCCCAGTATATAAACTGGGGGGAGTTGGCTGGGGGAGGGGTGTGTCTCAGCCATTGGTGTGGGTGAGTGGTGAGCAACTGCCTTGTACATCACTTGTCTTGTGTATTCCAATCCTTTTATTATTATTGTCACTTGCTTCTTGTTATTAGTGTCATTGTTAGTTTCTTCCTTTCTGTTCTATTGAACTGTTCTGATCTCAACCCAGGAGCTTTACTTTGTTTTCTGATTCTCTCCCCCATCCCACTGGGTGGGGGGGAAGGGAGCAAGTGGCTGCGTCGGGCTGAGTCGCTGGCTGGGGTTAAGCCAGGACACCGGGTCAGCCCTGATCTCTGGTACCGGGCTGTGTGCCGCCCTGCAGAGCTGGGGTGTTTGCTGGAGGGCCCCGGGACGTGGCTGCCGAAGGGAGCTCCCCGTCTGCAGGGCTGCTCCCCGGGGCAAGCGGGACCTGCCCGCTCCGTCCGTCTGCTGCCTTCACCCTCTCCCTCACCGCCCAGAAAGGCTTTCCTTTAGCAAAGGCGTTGGGAGTCTTTGGTGCCGCTTGTGCAATGGACTTTGTGCTACAGCTGTCGTGCAGCTCTTGGGGGACGGGAGCTTCGTCTGGAAGCGGCTGAGGGAGGGAGCACAGAGGCAAGTGGGGAGGAATGGGATCTGCCCGTTTGCCATCCTGGCAGTGTCCTGGCAGAAAAAGAAGCACCGAGTTCGGGATCTTCCTGGTCATGTCTAAATTGGTTCTGTAGCAAGATTGACCTGGCTACATATATTTTTTTACTATATATATAAAAATATACATAAATATATATATTTGCTACATATATATAAATGTGTATATTAAAAAAAGACCAACAACCAAACAGGCTTAAGTCTGTTCCCTGAATTCAAAGTAACATCCATTCCAAGTACTGTAATGTGCTGTGGAATGTCTCACCAGAGCACAGTGGTCCCATTTATGAACCATTACTCTCACCTTCCTCTAGCCTGGCTGATGTCTCCGTTTTTACAGCTGCTTCCTCATTTTCATCCCCTACGATTTCCCTTTACTACTTTATTTTAGCCTTTTAAAGTGATTTGTCTATTAAGCCTCCTTTAAGTCGGAGGAAATAATTCGTTTGCAAATAATACAGGCTGTATCAAGGCAAGCCCACCGTGATTTACTGATTTGACTCGATGGACGTCCGCATAAAAGCATGAAATATAATGCTAAAATGGGAAGGAAAAGAGCAGCAGGAACACACTAACCCCTTCTGAGATGGATTTTTTTCCTTTTTCTTTCATGGACGGAGTAAGGTTTGCACAAGGGATATTTTTCCCTTTTTAAGGGTATCGTCGTGCTAACCTTTTAAGAGCTGACCCCTTCGCTGTTGTCAGCTGCGGCACGTTGCCTCGGAGGCTGGCGGTCCCTGCGTGGGGGGTGAGGCTGCTGGAGGAGCTCTGGAAGGCGGCAGCTCCTCACGCCGCCCCGGGCGTTTTCTGGCAGCTGGGTGTTAGTGGTGGTCCTGGCGGGGCAGCCCTGCGGAGCCAGCCATGTGCGGCAGCTCGGCCGGCACCAGGCAGGACCTCGCGGCTGGAGTTGCGGCTTCCCGCGGGCCGTGTCTTTTTACAGCGCCTACTTTTCTCTGCCTTCCCTGCAAACTCCACGTGTGGAAGAGGCAGGAACTTGGTGGGAGTTTGACTGTGGCTCGGCTCATCAAGAGCATCCTTTTTATTTCCCTTTTACTTCTGCAGGCCTGGGTGGTTTTGCATGCGGGAGCGAAGCAGGGTGCCACTTGCCACCCATGCGATGCACCCACGTGGGGACATCCTGACCTGCTCAGGAAAGGGGACCCTGTCGCCACTTGCCCAGCAGACGGGCCGGGAGCCGTGCCTGTCCCACCAAAAGCCCTGGTGGGGCTCGGCTCTGCTGGGCTGCAGCCCCTCTGCTCACCAGGAATTAAAGTCTGCCTCTGCTGTACTGTCACACGATCGACTTTCCACTCGTGTGGAGGTACCAGCTCGTTTCAAGCAGCAGATACAACTACTCCTATTCACCTAGAAACATACCAAATGTGTTTTGTTTCTCATACTATTGCAAATGTATATATTTATCATGCTGTCATATTTCATTTTGGCAGCAGCTTTTAAAAAATGCATGATTTAAAAATCCTCACAGCCAGCATAGGTAGGGGAGGAGGGAGTGTTTAAAAATTCAGCTCATTTAGAGTAATTTTTAATCTCTCTCCCTAATTATTTAATCACTGAAATAGCACTGAGGATGTGTCATAAATAATGCTACATTTCTATCTGTTTCCCCCAGCTAGCTGCTTTCTTCCCAGCTGAGGCACAACACAGTGAGGCAAGGCTCCTTCATCTTTTATTCCGATTGATCTGAATTCATATTACCCAGTTAACACTAAAGCAGTCTGGAAAGGAAACTAAAGGTAACTTTATATTTTCGCTTGCTTTAACGAACAATATGTTAAGTGTCGTACACGTGGGCTTTTGCCTTGTGTGCGTACACACATGCGTGCTCACATGTGCTCTTGGTGCCTTTGGCAGTGGCACTACTCACCTCAGTACGGGCTATTCTCTGTAGCGCTCCTGTTATAAATTAAGAAAAGAATTTGTCGATAAAATAAAATGAAGCAGAATTACACTAGGGTGTAATGCATGAGACGGAAGTTTGCTGTTTGTTTAGCAGGCACATGGGTACGTGCGTGCAAGACACTTGCCTCTTTACAGGGCTTTCTGTCTGCAAAGGGCTTTCGGTGCCTTCTCAATTCCTCCCAGTGCCCTCAGAAAAGGGGGATGAGCCCTTGTGTCTACCCCTTCCATGTTTAGCAAAATGGGGTTAGAAAGGGAATGGTAAATATGGTCAGTTCTGGCGAATGAGCCAAAGTCAGTCATTCTTCAGCTCTGATTTGGATCACTGCTCACGATGCAGAACAGCATCCCGCATCCCTGGTGAGATACTGAAAACCCTCCTGAACTGGTCCCCAGGTTGAGCTGATGGGTTTTGCAGTGTTCCTCTGGCTGGGGCTGAGCCTGGACCCCGTGCTTGGTGCAGACGATCTTGGAACAAGCCAAGAGCTGAGCCCAAGGGCCCAAGGCTGGAGTTTGCTCAGGGCTTGGAGGAAAAAAGGGGGGGGGGGAAATTCCCCTGCATAGCGCTTTGAAAATATCCCCTTGAAAGTGCTGAGAGATAATAATTACCTGCTCTTAAGACTGCTTCTGATTTGCTTTTTGGAAGTGGGTTTTTCCCATCCCCTCCTCGCCTGCGTCTGGCTGCGCACTTGTGCTTTGCTGCTCCCACCCAGCGCCTCCCAGGATCCCGGCTGCGGGGAAGGGCTGCAGCACGGCTGGCTGCCCCTCGTCTCGCAGGGCGTGGGCAGGGATTAGGGCTCCAAACCACCGAAACACCTAGGGAGCACCAGGAAAAAGCAAGCCAAGGCACGTGGAAGCTGCCAGGATCCTTCTGTGGGTGTTCCCGCAGGGACCGAGACTGCATGCGGGAGCTGTGCCGTCCGCAGTGCCCTTCGCTATGGGTGAACTCTCGCCTGTCGTCGCTCTTACCCTGGGGCCACTTGTGCTGCCGACTGGTCACTGGGGCAGGAGGGTTTGGGTCTGCCTGTGTGGAACCCAGAGGAGCACGATGAGAAAAACCTCAAGTTACACCTGAGGTGCTTTGGGCACAGAAAAGTTCAATTCTTTCACTTTTGAACTTCCTGCGATGCATGTTTGTGATGCTTGGCACAAGACAGACGGTTACAGCTGGGAGCTCTGGGCAGAGACGAAGCAATAGGACATGCAATTACACTGACATAAATTATTTTTTCTTACAACTTTTCATGAATGCTTTAAATTTTGCATGAGGTGCTCAGGCATCAATGGACTCTCCATCAAAATTTTTCCTTGCGTTTCCGTGTAAGATGTGCAGGGACCGAATGCTGAAATGCAGATTAAAATTTTGTCTTAAATATCATAACCTGGAATAACAAAAAAGCTGCCACATAAAAAAACTGGGCACATGGGGAATCCTGTCCAGTGTCTGAGTGCAGGATCAAAGGAAAGAGCTACAAAATATTGGGATTTTGAAATATTTCCTCCTTAGGTGTACCAGAGGTGGCCGGAGAGGGCAGCGGCCGCAATGCTGTGTGCAGCTGCCCCCACGGCCACCTCCCAGTGTGGGCAGGGCTCAGCAGGGCCAGGTGGTGTTGCACGCTCACGTGTGTGCGTGCATGCATGCAAATAACCGTCAAATGAAGAAAATGGCTCTTCCAGCAAATGCAGAAGAGGTGCAGCATAGCTCCAGCAGCAGGGCTGCTGCACATGTGAGGTGCTACCAAATAATCTATGGTGAAAAAGCGATGACAGGATGAAGGCGTAGCTCTGCCTCCATACCTGACTGCCTGTCTCCGAGCTCCCAGCAAGGAACTGGAGAGCAATCATTTTCTCTCTCCTGGTGCTCTCGGAGGTGTTTGACACCCAGGTACCTGCTTTCCAGGAACACAGTTTAATCTGCGGGAGCGTGTCAGATTAATGGGAAGCGCAGGTGGCACGGATCTGATTTTTTTTTTTTTTTTCCATACGAGCCATAATTCCCTTATAAAATGCAGTGGCCATCCTGAGTTAAGGATGCACATCCATTTTGTCGTTTCAGGCTGCAGTGTACTTCAGTGTGTGTATATGGGAGGGGTTATGCCATATCGCGGCTCTGTCTCTGGAGACCAGGCTCTCCCAGAGGAGAAGGCTGCTGTGAGAAACTGCCCCGCCAAAGAGGGAGATTCTGTTTTTCTTTATTATTCATTTATTTCTGAAAATCAATTAGCTGGCAGAGGCAACCCAGCAAGTCTCTTGGTAGCTATGGAGACGGACTGAGGAGCCAGGGGAGAAAAGTACAGTTTATTCATGAAAAGTCCAAATTCTGTGTTCTAGTGTTTTTAACCTTTTAGAGACAATTCTAAACTATTCTAATTGGAAATGTTTATCACCTGCTGTAAAATGGTGCTGGCTGCTGTATGGACAGAAGGAGTTGTACGTGTTTTTCCTCGACTCCCCGAGACCCGTGCTCATCCTCCTGCTTTGGTGCTGCTTTCGGTGCAAAACGGGCTGGGATTTATGTATGAAACGTGCTGAGTACTTTCCGTTCCTATTAAAATAACAATTTTGCACTGGAAGCCAAATGAGAAAAGCTGCTGATTTAAGCATGGAGTATGATAATTAGCGTCAGGCTAGTGTTGCGTTTCATGAGGACGCCTTGCAGTCTTGCTGCCTGTAAGCCCCTGCCATGCTGGGGCTGAGGTGCAGGTTTTGCAGGCAGCGCTGCCTTTACTTCAGGTTTTCAGCTGATTCTTCCCACTTTCTAGCTGTTGGGCTGGGGTGTAAAGGTCTGCACTGTGCTGATGCCTCGGCCCCAGGGTCAGCTGGAGGTGGTTTATTCAGGCTGTCTTTAAGAAAACTGGGTATAGCGTTCCCCGGTGTGGTGCTGTACTGTTTTTGGAGTGGAGGAGAAGTGGCCCAAAGGCACAATTATACCCTGCGTATGCCCCTGCTGTGGGCACACACTTTGCAGTATCGCAGAGTGGCCTGAATCTGCTTGTTGAGGTGGGGCATTGAGGGTTTCCTCGGGGAAGACGTGTTTTCTGGGCGCAGTGCCGCAGCCCCAGCACTGCCAGGCCCGTGTCTGCTCTCTTGTCTGCTTTCCTGTAGGCATCTTGGCCAGAAGAGATCACACCTCCTTTGGCCAGGGGCTGCGGTTTGAGAGTCTCAGTTTTTTCTAGTGCTTTCCAAAAGGAAATTGATCCAACATCTGAGACAATGTTTTGTTTTGAACGTGGCAAAAATCTTTGCAAAATCTTCCACGCAAAAGAAATTTGAAAGAAAGCTGCTTCACTTTGAAAACTCCCCTGTAGAGAACTTCAAAATTTTGCTTTTCAAGGTCTGTATTTTATTCTCTTTGATACGTTGACCGTAATGCACTGCATGGCAATAGGGCCTCGGTCCTTCGGGCGGTCCGTCTGTGGCAGAGCTCTGAACCTCGTCCTCGGCATCCACAGAGGGGTTTGCAGGGCAGAGGGGTGTGTATGGGGTCCTGGGGAGAAGCCTGGGAGGGGAGGGGTGGCCAGCCCTGGCCCAGAGGACGAGAAGATGTAATTTCTTGGAAGGTTATCGATGGCAAAGGGTGTATCTGGGTTGCACTTTGAAAGGACCATGGAACGAACAATGGTGGAGCCGCCTGCTGTAAGGGATGCTTGGATTGTTGCATGGTCTGCTGCGTGGAGGAGGCTGTGGCTGCTGGCTTGTAAATCAATACGGAGGGCACCAGGGGGACATGCTGGACCCATAGATCTGTTAGCATGTCCCCACAGCTCAAAGCCTGAGCTGCAGCAGGTACCAAGCCAGCAGCAGATCCAGATCTGAAGGTGCTCGAACTCCCCCAGCTGCCCCATGCGCACCAGTGGCTCCAGCAGCCCAGCAACCTCCGTGCTGTGGGAGGGACGAAGCAGGCGGATGATCCCCACGGGCTCCTGGACCCCCGGGGCTGCTGCTGTGTGGGTGGGGGAGCGCAGGGAGCAGATGGAGCCCCTGCCTTTGAGTGGCAAATGTAAAAAAAAAAAAAAAAAAAAAAAATCCAGTTCAAATCCATAAACACCATTAAAATTCAAACTGAAGCCTGACGGAAGCTGTAGCAAAGAAGTGGTGGTAAAGGTGACATCTCAGGGTCCTGTAATTATTCAGCCAGTGATTTCCGCATCTAGTCTGACTGCTTTGCAAGGCAAAGCGTATTTTTCTAGCAGCTCGCTTTCTGCATTTTAACCTGTCCATGAAAAACCAAGGTACCTTATTCGCACTTACAGCTCTTCACCAGCCAGATATGTGGTAGGAGCCAGCATAAGTGATGATTTTGTTGCGAATGCAGAAAAGCCCCAGCATGGAGTTTGTTTTGCAGATACACGTCCTGAATCTATTCCCGGTCGCATAGCAGTGTCAATCAGGAATAACAGCCTCAGTCAGTGTAACGCAGCCCCCAGAGGTTTTTTTCAGCAGTGAGCAAGGTCAAAACTTAAAACCCTGTTTGTGTCTGTGGAGCTAAAAGTGGTGTATTTTTCCTTGTGAAAAGAAGCGATCCGGATCCCTGGGAAGCGGTTATATGTGCGTGTCCAAGAGGAGAGCCAGAGACCCATTTTCCAGCAGGTAATCGCCCAGATTTACTCCTGAAGGCCTCCTTAAGATTAACATTTTTAACTAGTGTGTGCTGCAATGCATTTGCCATAGTGGAGACTTCTCATTTTAATCAGGACAAAATAAAAAAGGGGAAAAGACCTACAGCCTCCCGCAGGCTTGCAGTGTGCCGCCGCCTCGGCTGCCCCGTGGGTGCTGGAGGGGCTTTGGGCTGCTCAGAGGAAAACCTTTTGGATTGCTTTGTTCCAGAAATACCATGTGTACATAGCGCTTAAAGAAAATTCTTCTTTCTTTCCTTTTTTTCCCCAATTTTGTACAGCCTCCTCTTCTATTTCTGTAATGACTGATGCCAAAGGAGGCCAGCGCACGTCCTTCCCGGGTGAGGTGGTGCGATGCTTTGCAGGCTCTGGGCTCGCCTCCCAATGTCGCTTGTGTGCAGTGTCCTTCTGCCCTCCGCCCCGTTCCCCGCCTGCTCGGGGCTACCCCAGCTCAGCTGCTGGTGTCCCCAGAGGGAGAGGGAGAGTATTTGTGGATGTCTGGGGGAGCACAGGTTGCCACAGAGTGACAAACCTATGACATTGTGTACAAAATCTGCAATTTCATCTTTTTTTTTTTTTAAAAAAGCCATTAATGAGTACATTCCTGTGCAATCCTGTGCTGTTTCCTGGTTAACCTGTTGTTATGGTTTCTCTGCTGTCATCCCCAGCACGTTGTTTTCTGCCTCGGCCCCTGCCCCATCTGCGGTCTGCATGGTGCTTTGTCCCCTGACACTGAGCTGCGTTTGATTGTGGGTCTGGGGAGATCTCTCCATGTCGGAGAGGATTAATGCTTTTTGGGCAGAGCCTTTGCCTGAACCACCAGCGCAAATGCAAGTTACACAGTGAGAGCAAATGTGGCGGGGTACCCAGGACTGCGGCCAAAAATGAGTGCGACTTATGGCCCTGTGTCGGCTTTTGTTTCAAGGCCAGCAATGAAAGAAAAAACACAGTCCCCTTCCTGCCTTGCTCTGCTGATCGCTTTTGGCAAGAATCAAAGATTAAAAAAATTCGGTTCAGCAGAGGTACCTGGCATTCCACCCATGCCAGCAGCCATCGCAGAAAACCCTTTTAGTTTCAGGATCTGCCATTTGGATTTTAGGAGGGTGAAGAGAGAATCAACAGCTTGTGAGAGGGACGATACTCTTGCACTAGAAATGCTTGGAAAGATACTCGAGACCTGATCTGGACTGCCAGCGAGATCAGAGGCTTGAACCCAAATTTAATTCTCAAGCCGGGAGCGGTGGGGTCCGAGACCTGCTGGGTGCTACGCCGCGCATCCTGCAGACCAGCTTTCCCATGAAATAGTTTTGTTCCAAAGGTCCCAGATTTGTGCCCATCCTGCCGATGTTCTCAAGCCTACCCCGTGTATTCCAAGTCCTGGCCTTCCTCCGCTTGGATCTTGGACTGATGGTTTTATGTCCCTCCTGTCTTCCATGTTTCTAATGTTTCTGTCTACGCCATGCCTTTATACATAGTTGGGAATATTAGAAAGCTTTGTGGTTAATGCCTTAGGGAGCAGAGAGTGTCTCCCCAGGAGGAGGTGTGGTGCCCTACAAACTTTGCTTTAAGCTGCGAGGCCACTTTTCATTTGCTGCACCTGAACGTGCTGTGTTTTAAAGTGCCACAGATAGCGGGTGCCAGCGGGTGGCAATGACTGGAGCTGTGTGAGCTGGTGACACCTGGAAACCCTCCCGGTCCTGGGCTGGAAGAAGTATGCGTATCCTCCGCCGCAAAGGAGCGGACTAGCTGCGTCAGAAGGGTTCAGCAGAAATGTCAACGAACCAAATTTGGATGTGCTGCCAGAGGGCAAGAGGAGGAGACGAACTCCACCTGTTTGCACTGGGTGGCCATTTGGCCTCGTGCTTCTGGTGTTTATTTTTTGTGTGCTAGGCCTGGGAGCGGGGCTCGACAGGGCCGTGCTCCAGGTGCTGGGGTGATGCCGGCACCAAATTACTGCTGCGGCTGCACAAAGCACCCTCGCCAAGGAGCAAACGCCTGTCGCCCCAAACCCCGCGAGTATCCGCCCTGTGGTGTAGGTCTGTGGTCTCTGCTTGCCGCCTGCGGTCACCGAGCGGTGTAAGATCCTGCGGATGGTGGTAGCGCTTTGGGGCTGCTTAGCCCCTCGGGGAGCCTGGGTACAAGCAGGAGCAGGACAGCCTACGGGCGAGACCCAGGCAGACCCGAGTTATCTGCTCGAGGCTGCCAAGGAGCTGTTTAGATTGACTCCGCTGGTGTCATAGGAGATAAGGAAAAGCTCCCCTTTCCTCGAAAAAACAGAAGATGCATAATTCTGTCCTAACTCGAATATTTCAGCTGCAACTCGGTATTTGTGCCTACTGCAGTTAGTGCTCTGCCCTGGTGCTCTCCCTGCCTCTCCCTAGCTGAAATCTGGGTGCTGCAGCCGTCGTGTGGAAGGTGGGAAGAGCTTTACTGAGCTTTGAATTGCAAAATCAAAGGAGTGAATAATTCTGTGTAAACAAACAGAAAATATTTATGATGGGTTTGCATTTGGAAGGTATGGTGGTGATTTGGATTAGCGCTCTTGGCTGTCTCACAGTGCTGGTGGCCAGAAATAGTCCTATATTATGGGCAAAAGAAAGAGCGTATAAAATAGCTTAGTACAATTTTGGAGAGAATCCTTTAAAAATTAATTGCATGTGCCGCGGAGGTGACCCGTTAGAGTTGCTCTGGAGCATCTTGCGCTCTCTCTTTTCCTTCCCATTAGTGATCTGTTTAAATATTGCCGCAGCATTTTGGGGCACTGTGGATGGGGCAGGTTTCTGCAAGCTATAACTGTATTTTGGTATATTCCTCCTATATAATCTACCTGCAGCCACACAGGTGAGGGGTTCCCCCCACTCCCGCTGGGGTCCCTCCCTCCCCGCAGCCCCTGGGAGGATGAACATGGCAGTTTGCGTGATCCTGGGGCACCGTTCCCCGGACCGGGCGAGAGGGATGCTGCGTGCTGCTGCTTTGTGACACTAGGGCGGCCTTAAAAAATAAAATGAAATCTGGACTTTGGGGGTTGCTTTTAAAAAAAAGTGGACATTCCAGGCACACGCATGATATAAACAAGTGTCTACCATGTTTAGGTTTTTGTGCATCCAGGTGGCTATTCGTGTTTGTTTATCGAGATGGCTATAAAACTGAGCACAAGCTTGACAGTACGTTGGACAGAAAAATGAAGGCGGGGATTGCTGCCCTTGTCACCGTTGGACAATTTAGTTTGACCGTAAACCCAAAATTCACTTTCTACTGCCTGGCCGCTGGCACCAGTAGCACTTTCCATGTAGGGCTGAGATTGCTGGAAGTCCTTTTGATGGATTTGTCCCGCTGTGGATAGTCACCCCTCCACAGGGGTGTGTCATCCCAGCAGAGATGATTTTGATTTTGGAAACGAGCCTGGCTGGGTGGCAGCGAGCACCCTGCACTGGGGCACAGGGGTGCCAAAGCTGCACATCCCCTTCCTCAAGAGCTGCCTGGGGAGCAGAGACCTGGCACAGCTGGACTTTACATCATGTCCCTTTGCTGAAGGGTGTCTGTTTTCAGTTTCTGTAACGGGCTTGGCTTGCAGATGCTCCAAAAATATTCCCTTGAGTAATACTATTTAGCACCATACTTCTAATAAACAGTGTTCTGAGCTTCCACTTGCTCTACAGTCTACAGGATTACAGGTAAAGAAAACAAATAACCTTGAAGTCAGGCTAAGGGAAAGCATGTATGGCAGCTTTTACTCACAAGGTATTACCAGCCTCTGCTCCGCTTTCCGCCCAGGGCTGTATCGCTGCACTGCTGGCAGTGCCCGTGCCCTGGGCAGCGGCGTTTGCTCCCCGAGGGGCTGTGCACCAGCCTGTTGCCTCCTTCTTCCTCCTCCTTCCTCCTTTCTCCCGAGACCTCGAGAAGAAAACTAATGTAGTTTCCTCTACCTACAGTAGCTTATTGCTTAAGGGTAATGTTTACCCTTCGGTGCTGTTGTGGGGGAAAAGGCAGTAAATAAGACCATCTAAGGCAAAGAAATACCAAAGAGGAGTATTGGGTTCCTAGGCAAGTCTTTATAGTTGATATTTTTAACCTAAAATGTGATATAGACTGGAATTTTCTGAAGAACTCCATCTGAATAATTGGCTCTACCAAAATGTTACCCTAAACACTCCCCTTCCACCCTTCCCTTGGCTTTCCTTTCTGGGGTGGTTCAGAGCATTTTGACTTGTCTTTGTGCAGCTGCAGGTGGGGCTTTGAGGCAGAGCGTATGAATGTCCCAGTAGTAAAACCAGTTTAGTGACGGGAAGGACGAAATGCTTTGGAAACACTTTGTAGGGAACTGAGGCCTCAGAAGGGAGTGCGGCAGGAGCGCAGCCCCGGGGGCTCAGAGGGTTTGGTTGAATTTGGGCAGCGGGGACAGGAGGATGCCCTGCGATGGTCCATGGGGTTGTGGGCTTTTTGCAGAGGGCTGAGTGGGCACAGATGCAATGTGTTTGGCTCAACCTTCTGCAGAGAAGAGAAATTCAATTATTTCAATTAATCAAGCAGACATCACCCTGCTTCCTCAGCACACTAGATGGTAGAGTTATAAATTAATGAATACTACTTTAGCACGAACAGCTCTAAAAGTTCTTCCTCTGTAGCAGTCCAGAGTTTGCGTAGATAATAATGTAAGAACAATGCTGAAGTTATCCCCTCTCACATGAAAGGACATCCTTTCTCCTTTGAGAAACAAGAGGAAAAAGAACCTGGAAATTAGTTTGTGATTGAAGCTGTTGGTGAGTGAGCGAACCCCGCCGGCGAGCGGTGCCGGTGCTGTCTGGGGAACCCAGCCGTCTGACACTGTTCAGCCCTTACGCAGGTGGACACGAGCTGGTTCCACCAGTATCATATCAGCCTGGTTATCTGCACAAACGCTGGAAGTATTGCCGAATGAAATATGGGGATATGACTGCACTCGGCTTGGCTCTGCCCAGGCTTCGCTCCAGGGCAAATTGCAGCAAAATTGCCTCTTCCTCATGTATTTACTTTATTAGTGGGAACTTCGGCAGTCACCGATATGAACTGGGAAACCTCCACTGGTGAGGATGATTTTTTTTTTTCGGGCTGGCTGTGCCATCTTTGTTAAGCAGCCAATGCATTCAGGAGCCCCAGCTTCGCAAAGCGAACCTGTGCTGTCTTGCGTAGTGTGGCACAGATTTTAGTCCTGCTTAAAATAATACAGAAAGCTGTTACCATGCATCTTCATCAGGTGCGTCATCATACCTGGCAATTTGGGTGTTTATAATATTTGATTCCTTTTTGTTTGTCCCGGTGGTAAACGAGAGAGGTTTCTTTTGCAGCTGCAAACAAACCCAAACCAGCCACTTCCCTGGTGACGCTGAGGAAGCCTGAGGGTGACGCCAGGGACCCGCGGCTGCTCCTTGTAGGGTCTGCAGCACATTCCTGCTGTAGAAGAATGTTATTTTTCTATAATCTCTCTCTGAAGTACACAACTTATAAAAGCTTTCAACAGCATCGCGCAATGCAGCGCTGCTTGGCTGGGCGTGGAAAACCAAGGGCTTCCGGAGCAGGCCGGCATCCCAGGCAGGAGAGCCCTTCTTGCGCTCGCTGCACCCTCGGCCCCTCGCACTTCAGGCACGGCCTCGGCAGCTGCTTCCCTGCTTCCGTCTCGGAGGATGAATTGCCAGAGAAGAGAAGGTAATAGACAGGTTTAAGCAAAGCTGTTCTTCCAGAAGCCTTTAAATGTAACTTGGTAATGGCATGAGGCTGCTCAATACAGTGCTCAGTGTTTACCGCATGCGAGTGCAGTATATGCCACTATATTTTCCTAGAGAAACCACAGGTGGAAACAAGGTGACCACCTTATAAAATGTACCCAGTAACAAACTGGACAGTTTAAAGCATTTACAGAATCAAATACACACATTTAAATTCAGTGCTTGGTATATTTTGAGGCAGCAGAAAAGGTGGCCCGGTGACGCTGGCGGGCTGGCCCGGCATCGTCCGCTGCCCGCGCAGGGGAGGTGAAGCCGACAGCCTCTTCTCACCACCTTCTGCCAGGGGTTTGCGTTCGGGAGCTGGGAGAGCCCCTCGGGGTGGCGGGCCCTCCTCTACTCATGCACAGCGTATGACGGGCAGGAGATGGCTCATCTGGCGCGAAATACAGCCCTGCTCTGCTTTTGAAGAGTGCTCAGTGCTGTAATAAAATGCAGTTCATGCTATTTCTTAATCAGCTGGTGGGGTATCGGCTGCACTGGAGTATCAGCTGCAGGGGTATTGGTTTACAGTACTGTAAAACTGGGCTACACGGGGACACTGTAATTGGAGCTTCAATTCAATGAAAAGATCTCTAGAAAGAAGTAATCTTATCTGGCTCAACAGTAGCAAACCAATGTCTAATTAAAATTAGACATTCTCAATTACTTTCTAAATGAATCTGATGACTCTGTTAATCTGAAGCGACAAGGCAACTCTGTCTTTGTCAGCCTATTAAATGTTACACGCCATGTTCTGGGTGTGATGCAAAAGGGTGAACGGTGGCTGCTGCTCCAAGTCCATGTGCCCCTTGGTGTGGGCCACCTTCCCCAAAATATTTTGAGTAGAGGTTGTTTGGATAGTTGTCTTTCCTCACATGTCCACCTGCAGAGAGCAAGTGCCTAGGAAATCCTGGAGAAGAAAAGTTTTGTGGGTAATTAAAGCGCCTTTTCATATAGGATTAGGCTCTGGAAGCTGGGAAAAAGAGCCACTACCTCTTGATCCATCCTCCCACAGCTATCGATCACCTTCAGATCCATCTTCAGCCAGCCGCTGTTTCATCATGTGGTATTTAATTACCAGTCCCAGCATTTTGGTGCCTCAGCAACTTATCTGAGTGTGAAGAGTCCATGGCAGAAGAACCCCCCAGCTCATCACAGAGCCCTGTGATGTGGTGATAGTCCTCATTTTGCCTGGGTTTGCTGAGAAACTCTTTGAAGGTCTTCACACAATCACACAATTCACATGATCAGGGATTTAGAATAAACTTACTCCCTTTATAAACAGACTTTGAGTCCTGGAAAAATATAGAGGAGGAAAGAGCATCCATGGACAGTGGCTTTGGGCACATCTCTGGGGCAGGTACCTTCTGACCCACCTCTGGGTTGGTAAGCTGATCTCTCCTAAAAACCTCCCTAAAAATCCCGCTGGTGCTTCACAGTCCTGTGAATAAACTGCAGTGGGCTAATAGCAGCCTGGAGAAGGGAGAAAGAAAAGAGGGGGAAAAAAAAAACTTCTCAGGTGTAATTACTCTGTGCTAAAAGCAATTAAATGCTGAATTTGTCTCAGAAAACTGAATCCTTGTGGGATAAATGCTTCATGCTTCAGTCGGGCAGCTCTTGCCCCGTCTCGCTCCACGTCACACCCCTGTTTCGCAGCTCTGCCCGCTCGGCGCCTGCTGCCCAACACAGACCTTTCCGGAGTTAAATGTGTCATGCATGAGACCGTTTCTTGAGGGAAAGGGGGGTGAATTGGATGCATCTTTCCTCCCTTTGTAAAGAATAGGGTTTGCTTACAGAGTCATGAATTGTTGGACCATGATTGTGCTCACGTATCCACTTTTGTGTGAGGCTTCAGTTGATTTTGGGGAGAGCAGGAGCTCTGGCTGTTACTGTGCAATTTCTATCTTTGGTTTCTTTTTTCTTTCCCTCCCTTCGAACTCAAATAAAATTCCATTTTTCTCTTACTGTCTCTTAATATTTTCTCTCAGTGTGGCAGCCAAAGGGCTGTTATGTGGGTACAGGGCTGATGATTGTTTCAAAAGAAACAAAAAAAAAAGCCTTTTTACTATCTTTGTAGCAAGCTGATTTTTCTATGGGAAAATTGTTGGTACGTCCTGGCAAGAAGAGGGAGGAAACTCTTGACTTTTTGACGAAGTATTCCATTTTATGATTAGAAAAATGCTTTGAATTGCAGAATGCCATGTGCAAGTGTTAAATATTTGAATGCTTTTTTTCCTGAATGTCCCTCTGAACGTGCTGCAGATCTGGCCCTGCTGTAGGGCACGATTGTGTAGCTGATTTGTAACTTAGTGTTATATGACATGAAACTTTTAGCTCTCGGCAAGGCTCAGGATAGAGGAGGAGGTTGGCATGTACTTCTGTTGAAACACCTCATTACCAGCTGAGGAGAGAGCAAGCGTAGTGGTTGTCCCGTCCCAGCCTGGGGACGCAGTTTGTCATGGGGAAGAAAGAGGCAGCCCAGACAACAGTGAAAATTGTCATCTCGCTTGGCACAGCTGGCTTTGTGTTTGCCAAGTGGAAGAGCTGGTAAGAAAAGAAGCCGAAGATGTTGTTTATGTTCTCTAACTTGGTGATAAATATTCAAGTCAGGGCACGCAGCATCCTCCGTGGCTTTCGTGTTTGTAGTTTCCCCCTTCGCAGAACTGCTCCTTCCCTCCCTAGTCCTGTTCTTCCCGTATGTGGTAGTGCCAGTCTTCAACTTCAGCTCCTTTTCAGGAGCTTTCTTCCATGTGTGTTATTTTATACTAACCTGCATTGAATTTCATCTACTGTTTTGTTATTAACAGTCTGGAAACAAGAGACTACAAATAAGATGCCTGTAAAATGCAGTTCCTAATCACAAGGCGCTTTCCCAGCTGTTTCAGTGTCTTTCCTCGGAATAAAATGCTGGAGCTGACGGTCTTGGTTTTTCACAGGGAGCCTCTGATCTCTGAACGAGTTATTCTTCTGTCTGTCTGTCTGTCTTCAGTGCTTTCTGGTCTGCTCCTCCGAGGGCTCAGCCGGCTCTGCAGCCGTGCCAGCCCTGCTCCCCTGCGAGTGCCGTCAGCTTCAGCCCCGCTCGCCTTCACAGTGTTGCACATCTACACAGTGAGAACCATTAATTTTGCCTGCGATCTGTTGAGCATATCATCTCCCCGGCGTTTTCGGTAGTTGATGTAAACCACGTGTGGCATCTGCACGTGACAGCTGGAGAAGATGGCTCTCAGACAACGTGCTTCGTTCCAATGCTTTTTGGATACCAAAGTTGCTCCCTGTTCTCTGTCTGCTGTCAGCGTAATACTTCTTGTATCATAACTAAATTCTGACATCTGGTTTTTGCAAAGGGCATTGAAAAGGATGCGGATAATAAGTCCAGAATTTTTTTTTTATTATCCCGCTTCAGAGATGATGTTCGGTCTGCAAAGCATCTCCGGGCTGCCTGCATGGTGAAGTCCCTGGAAACACCAGCTGGCAGCTTTTAATCCTAACGGAGAGCACTTTGGGGCTTTAGACCAAAGAGAAGTGTCGCCTGTATTTTAGATTTCTTTCAGTTGTGCAAAGGCTTTCATTTCCCCTACAGGTTTATGAAAATAAGAGTACGTGGGCTTCTGTCTTACTGGCAGTAATTATCATGCCTGGTCTTTTTTCTACAGCAGGTCTGTGCAGGAAGGATTGTTTTCCCTTCCAGTAGATCACACTGATGGATGCAAAGCACGTTTGCATGCACAGTCTGGTTTCACTTGAATGTGCAAATTGTCGTCTCTGTTTCCTTTTAATACTGCGAATTGAAGTAATTCCTTGCACAAATTTAGGATCTAGCTCTGACCTCTTAGAAAATGTAGCTCTTAGAACAGCATAAGCTGTTGTATTTGCTGACTTTCACGTGTTCTTAATGTTCAGCAATACTGTTTTATGAGAAATTTATGTAATCTATCTGTACTTCACTGCTAAGGGAAATAAAAATGCAAGCAGCGAGGATGGCAATTTCTGATGACAGCTTTCCTGGGACGCTGTGCTTGGACTCTCTGCTCCACCAAGGCGCGGGGCTGTGCTGTGTTCTCTCTCCTCTCTGCGCAGTAAGAAGCACCGAGAACCAGTAAGGTGCTTGCTCGTATGCTCAGTTGTGTTTCGAAGGGAGAAGATGTTAGGCAGTATCTTCAAACCTTCTAGCTGACCTGTTTTGTAATTCCATCACATCACAAATTTATAAGCAAATAGGATTTTATTCTCCGAAACTCCAAGTAGAGAGGATCTGACAGCATCACAGGAAATATTTTACCAAATCCGTGTAGTCCTGAAATATTAATGCTAAATGAATACCAAGGACAGGCTCACTGTTGTACCGTGGGCAGCACTGGGAATCTCAGCCGACATGTAACTCCTGTTACGGGTTCTGCTGGTAAATTTGGGAAATGGTTTCCTTCCTTGAGCGGACCCTGTAACATTTGCCTCGCAGCAGTCAGGCTCAGCAGGTCGCAGAGCCATGCATGGCTGAGTGCCGCTGTGAGCGACTGCAGTGGGACAAGCATTTTGTCCCATCTGGTTGAGGTCTCTCTGTTCCTGCCCCTGGTAGTCTTTTGCAGCTCGGCATCGGCCCTGGCTGCCCTCCTGCTTGGACTCCCCTCAGGAGATTCCCTGCTTGGCAGCCCGCAGGAAGAACTGGTGGATTTGATCGTGCCTTTCATAACCTTCCCTGCTGAAAGCCATCACTCGCTTTGTATGCTCTTAATTAAAGAAGAGGCAAGAAAAAAGCAAACAGAAGTATTTCTGTCTTAGCTCTAAAAAGGCTTTTTTTGGGGGGGGGGGGCACTTTGTGGCTCTG
>JAVKLA010000090.1:1632980-1658308 GCA_034782735.1 Sagittarius serpentarius | reverse complement strand
CCCCCCCCCCCCCCCCCCCCCCCCCCCCCCCCCCCCCCCCCCCCCCCCCCCCCCCACTTGGGGGCTCTGGTGCTGTTTTCTTGTCTCCTTTGACCCTCACCTTGTTGTTACTTAGCTTTAAGGAAGGTGATGCTGGCCTGGTACCAGGCTTCTGCACGGCAGATATAGGTAGAAATCTGCCTGCCCGCTGCTCAGCTGGGTTTAGCCTTCGACGGGGATACCGAATGCACAGGCACTGCAGGGTATGCGGGAGCCTCGTGGCCACCAACGGGGCGTTGCTTGGTGCAGGAAAGCACCCACTAAGCCCCAGCTTTTTTGCTGATCTCCCTTGGCAGCTGGGCTCGCACGACTGAGTTGTGGAGGTGTAGTTAGAGCTGTGAAGTGGAAATTCCATGCAGAAGCGGAGGAAGCGTTATTTGTATCCGGGGGGAGCTCTGTCCTTTACACAAATATCCAGATGCAATAATGCGAATCTGCTCTTTATACAAGGACCCAGACTGCAGATGTGGCTGTGGTTTTGTGTGTTCAGTTGCTGTACCACGTGCTATGCTGCTGCCGTGGCGTTTGTGGTCTCCTCCGTTCGTGGCTCAGCTCTGCACCAAAGAGCCTCCAAGGTACTTGGGGAGATTAAAAGGATGATTAAAAAATAAGAACAAAACCAGATCTGGCAGCCTTTTAAAAGGGGATTTATTTGTAATCACAGAAAGAGGAAAATGAGGTCCCAGCCTGCTGTGCTGCAAAGCGGGAGTCACGTTAAGGACTTGGTCTGGATCCTGGTTCATTTATGATCTTCACCATCTGTAATTAAATGTCAGTTTATCTGGGCAGAATGTATCTGCCTGCTTACACTACGCTGAAATATGATACTACGTTTTTAGCAACTAAAACTAAAGTGTCTGTAGTTTATTATTTCTAGGGTTTGTTTAACTTCAGGACTGCGTGAGGCGCTGCGGGAGCATCCGTGCGTGTGCTGCTCTGGGGTCTCCAGGCACACCAGGATGGGCCCTGGGAAGTCGCTGAACTCCCTAGATAAGGCCAAGCTTTGGGATAAGCCCTATATACCAGCAATAAATTGGAAGACTTAATTTTTCTTCAAAAAAACAGTTTTCCATTATATTTTTAACCTGCCTTAATAAAAATATCAGAAAAGGATAGAAACTTTGGATTAGGAAAATGGAAATATCCTTGTCTCTCCATACCATACCTTTCAGGCTGTCTCATGTTTGTCCTTTTTGCCTTTGTACAAGAGGAACACCTTTTTATTCCATTTTTGGTGTTTTTGTTGGAAAATGATTTCTAAAACGAATAATCATGTAACACATCTACTGTTTTTCTCACAAGTCTGAAGCAAACGAAGGCAGAGTTGTTTTTTTTTTCCTCTAAACCCTTTGTTGTCCTAACTGAAGCCCGAGCACACGCCTTGTCCTGCAGCATGTTGGGGGGAGAGCTGGAGGCCTTCGCTTGCAATTAATTTGTATAGAGAAGGATTATGAAACCGGTGTAATTACAGCACACAAGTCTATGTTTGTCTGCGGTGCCCAAATTACGAGCAAATTCTTGCAGTCCTTCCTGAGCTCCGACGCTTGTCTGAAACCTGAAGGGTGCTGTTGGAGCCAAGGGCCGTTGGTGTGATGCTCTGCGAAGCGCGGGCAGCCGCCTGCAAGCGTTTGCGGGGCTGCGGGAGAGTTGTCCGGGAGCTATCGGCAGGTTGTGCGCTCAAATTTAACTAGTACGCCGTCTCTCTTCTGGTTTGATCTTCGGCATTTCATGCTTGTAAATCCTGTTCAGTCTATTAAATAATTTCTCATTAAGAATACGTTATCGACAGGTATCGGGTGAGAATCTTCAGCTGCAACGAGGCCGTGGCGAAGCAAGCAGAGACACGGTGCTTTTTGCCGCGTCCCAGTTGCAGGCAGTGATTTAGCTCCTGCCCCTTTTTTGTGCGGCCTCTCCTTAACAGTACAGATCGCTTTTCTGACGTGGTCGTGGAAGACCAGTCAAGTACGTAATTTCCAATTGTTATGACTGCCAAGAAAATAGAAATTTGTATTGTTATCAGAGGGAGAGGTGCGTGAAAGTCTGGCTTTCTGCCTTGTAACCTTTGGGAAGGGATGAGAGGTGGCTCCGGCTGGTCTTCTGGCTGGCCTGCAGCTGCGGGCATGCGGGAGCAGGGCTGGGCAGAGGCAGCGGCCGTTCAGGTGCAGCCGGCGGCTGCATTACTGCCCGACCCTCTTGCCTGTGAAACGCCTTTGAACCCATCTTCGGCTGTTGCCGCCTTGTGTCGTTACGAGAGCCCAACTTCTGAGGGAATTGCGATGAGATAATGGCAGTAATCGGAACCAAATGCTTTGTTATCTGTCAGGTGGCTTACGGACCTCGATACCTTTTGGGTTTTTTCCCCCCGGGAAGCAGAACGTGTTGATTTAAGACTTCATCGATTCAAAATGCTTGGTGTTGGGGTGCAGGTTTGGCTACTAGCAAAGAGGTTGGCATTTTGCACGCAGCCAGCAAGAAGGGCAGTGATGGGTGGCAGGAAAGGGGGAGTCTGCCGGTTTACAGCTGCATTTCTCTGGCGTCTATAGTTGACGCTTTCTGGAGCGTTTGGGGTTTCTTTGTTGCAACAGCAGAGCGTTAACAGCTCCCGACCGCGGAGCGGTCCTGGCCTCGCTTTGCAGCCTGCCCTGGGAGGTGTCCAGCTCCTTTGCTGCGTTTGGTCTTTCTGGACCCCTCTGACACAGGTGCCCGTGGGAGGATGGACAGAAACTCCGTGCAAAGAGGAACCGGGGTGGATGCGGGGCTGAAGAGGCACCAGGGGGTGCTGGCAGTCCCCAGGGTGCCCGATGCCCGCTGGTGGTGCGGGGCTAGGAGCCACGTGAGGACCGTCGCTGCTTCCCATCCTTGTACAGAGTTATTTTTTTGGTCAAACCTATTTCTGGATCTCTTATATCTCTGAGAGAGGGAGAAATTCCTGTGCTGAGCACAGCACAAATGCCCTCTCAGGGCAACGCCTGCGTGAGGCCGGGCTGGGGCTTGGGCGGGAGGAGGCTGGATGGGACGGAGGGCTGTGCTATACAGGCTGTGAAAAACAGAAGTCCCCAAAAAAGCAAAAGGCAAGGAACCTGGCATAAGTTTTTCCTACCCATCTTGATAATTAAGCATCTTTGTGTTGGGACTTTATCAAACTCAGTGCAGTTTCATGGCAGTTCTGGTCTCTAATTGGAGTCTTTGGGGAAAACTGCTTGGAATATTCAAAACCATCTCTGTGTTTGATAACGGTATGCACATCTTCTTCCTCTCTCTCGCTCACATTTCTGCATGAAGAAGTTCAAGAGTCTTGTGTACCCAGCAAGTTACTTTTGGTTTTATTCCTTCGGTACTGGGGGATGCTGCGGGGCCGCCCCAGAGCCCGGGGATGGGGAAAGCAGCCTTTTCCCTGGAGAACAGATCTTCGGGGCTGCAGAGAGCAGCTCTGCAGCAGCAGCTTGGATGAGAGTAAATCGCTTAACAGGTCCTTGCTAATACCTATAAATCATGTGAAGAGTCCAAAAATTTCACTTGATGTCATATATTGTTGCTTGTCGCAAATGCTGTAATACATCATTACGTTGTCTGAATGGCGCAAAGTAACTACAGGCAGGACACATCTGGCACGTCTAGACTGGGAAAATAGGTTACGTTTGAAAATGTTAGCTCTTCCCCAGAGTCACTCATGACCAGTTAACATATTTTTGAAAGTATTAAATTGCATTTGCACTAGGAGCAAAATCATGTTTAAACTGCTATTAACTACCACGTTTTCAAGTGTGGCCTATTTTTCCTCATTTAGAAGTGGCTGTTACCAGTTGAGCTGTCACCAACGTGAGAGGGGCTGTATGAAACGTGAAGAGGTAGGAAATGTTAAAGGAGGCTTTTTCATTATCCCCAATACTTGGTTTGGGTTAATTTCAACTTTTGGCTACAGATGGGCTCTGCAGCATTAGTTGAGATCAAGGTACTGCCTAAACCTGGCCTTGACTAGGGTCAGGTGTTCATTTTTTTATCACAAAGTGAATTCTGCCCCTGGTTTTACCACCTGATACATGTTAAGATTATAGCTTACCTGCTCGGTGAAAAAAGCATGGTCATCTCCGCTGACACAGCAACTTTTTTTGCTAGTGTAGATTTTAAATAACCATCTGATGTATAGATGGATACTTTATTATTTTGCTTTTTTTTCTGTTGTTATCTATAAGAATTACTTTTCCATTAATTACTTTTCTGTTAATTACTCACATTAGACAAGCAAATAATTTCTATGATGAAGATTGTCAGTGAGGTTCAGGGGCAGAGCCCACGGCAGCGTGCTCCTGGCATCGCTGTTCGTGTGCGGCCACTGCCCTCGGAGCAGATTATCCGCAACCTGCTGAGGGAACATGAGCTCTAACGAGGAGCTCCCGAGTCAGAAATCAGAGGGCAAAGAGCCTCCAGACAACAGCCTGGTCACACATGCTGGCACACATAAAGGTCATTCTCTGCAGGGAGCGGAAAGTACAGGCAGGGTGGGCAGCACGGCCCCAGCTCCGTGCAGGGATGTCCTGGGGAATCAGCCTGGTGCTGCCACGGACGTGATTTTCTCTCCAGCGTCTCATCGTGTCTCTTCTTTCAATGTGCATATCATGCTCAGGAGTTGTCCAAGAGGTTAATTTTGCTGTAGAAACTAGAGATGGGAAATCTGGGAAGAGAACGACCTAAATCGGCAGTTCAGCAGCTCAGTTTGACCTCATCGGGTAACGGATAGAAACCTTTGCTGTTATCTTAGCAGGAGCCGAGAGCTGTCAGAGGATGAAGGATCGCAGGCCTCGCTCATTGCTCCATTGCTCAAATAAACCGAGCAAACTGATCTCAGCAAGGGGCTAAAGCTGTCCTGGCCCCATCCATAGGCTCTGCAGCCAGGCAGCGCTGCATGTGTCCTGCAGAGCAAACTGCAGGGCAGCTCGGCTCTGCTGCATTTGGGGCGTTGCACATTAAATAACCCTTTTTTAATTCCTCTGTTTCAAAACCAGGGTGAAAATTAGTTAAGAATGGATATGTGAACATTAATTAATCTTGGTCTATGCAATTCTGTTTAAGCAGCAAGTATTTTTAGCTGCTGCTCATGGTGATAATTTTGTGGGTTTATTAATAGCCGGACTGAATTTTTGTGCTCCTCTGCTCAGGAGCAGACCGCTGGTGGTGGACAAGCAATGGGCTGCTGCGGGGAAGGTTCGGGTGGTCTTCTCCCCAGAAAGCGGCAGGAGCCTGTGGAGGTAACAAGATAGGAAAATAAAAACAAAACCACAAGAGGATTTTGTGGTTTAAGGGGATGAGACAGGTGACATTTTCAAGCGCTTTAATGAAGGCTGTGTTTTGCTCACAGCTGAGGTATGAACGGCGAGGGCTTTGTGGAAGGAGGCAGAGAAAAGCCAGTAAATAAAAAATACTTCCTTGGTGCAAACCCCACGGGATCTGGCAGAGGCCTGTGCATGGGCTGGCACGGCTGCACCGGGGAGACAGCCCAGGCGAGGCTTTCGGGCCGATGCATCGAGCGGCAGCGTCGTACGAATGTCCAAGCGAAGCTGGGAAGAGCTGAATAACGGCACCAGCCGGTGGGGTTTGGGGTGGGAGCGGCCATTGGGCTTGCAGAGCTGTACAGCCTGGCAGCTCTGCGGGTTCCGGCAGCCTGCGAGTCCGCAGAAAGGGGTGGTGTGAAAGGCCGTGTGTTAGCGGAGTCCCTGGCTCTGGGTTCGTCACGCCCAGGCATTTTGGGTTCTTTCTGGAAATCTGCTTCTAAGGGGGGTACATTTCAGAGATTTCTTTGGGTTTGGTTTCTTGCACTTGTGGCTGCCCAGTAAATCTGGGCAATTTCTGGAACAGCGGCAGCGTCTGGCCCCAGGGGGTGGTTGCTGGTGCTCGCGCGCGGCTCTGCGGATGCTCTGCAGACGCTCTGTGGACCGGCTCACCAGCTCTCACCCGCTGTTGCACTTCTGCCAGTTTTTCTGGTTTCAGTAGCCCTGGTCAGAGATGTTACACAAGTCCAGAATTTCAAAGGTTTTAAAGCTTACGCAGTGTTATTTCTATAGAAGAGTGGCTGCTGTTCTTCATGGCGTTAGGGCTTTGACTGGCAGGGCGAGCGGTCGGTCGGGTGCAAGGCGGGGAGGAGGAGCGAGGCTCAGAGCAGTGGCGAGGAGAGGACGGCTGTCCCACCACGGGGTGCCTTGTGCTTCAAAACGCAGGAGAAGGCTCGTCAGACCGGGCAGGTTTTGGTGCAAAGGCATGCCGGTGGGAGTCTCAGCAATGCAGATTGCCGGAGAGGGTTCCTCCCACGTGCGCCTGTAAATGATCCTCTGGTGCTGGGTATCATGGGCGCGCAGGCAAGCAGAAGAGGTCAGTGATTGAACTTGCCGGCATCTCCCCTGCGGCGTCGGGGTGCTTGGGACCTGCGTGCACAGCGCTCTCGAGCTGCGCTGCCGCGAGCTCTGCTGCATGCGCTGCCGCATCCCCACCGAGCCGTTACCGGTAGGACCGCATCCATCCACGTGTTGCCACGTTCGTCATCGCCATTGCCACCCTTCCCAAGCAGGTGCATGTGTGCCACAGCTGAGATCGTTTTGCAGGACTGTGGCAACTCAGTTGCAAGGGTGTGTTCATTAAAGACAAATTACCTATGCAGCTCACAGGTACAGGATGTATTTGACTTTGCACGTATCAAATACATCGCTTGTCTTTTGAAAAACAAAGAATTGTTACTCTTTGTCTACTTAGCCAAGCAGAACCTGACCCAAAATTCCCCTTGTAAACCTTAAAGATTTCCTTGACCCACCCCTTCCGAACAACGTGAGGGACCACCTGGGCCTGATCTGTGACTGATGGCCCCGCATCGATGGGCTACGGAAAACCCCACACTGCAGAGTTAAGCGCCCCTTTCTGAGAACTGGCCGATGGCTTTGGTTGATGCAGGGCTGGGGGGGCTGCAGTTTTGGCAAGTGTATGCCCCAACGGTGTAGCCGGTAGAAGTCCATGTGTCAGCACCATTGTTTGGGACTGGAAAACAAAAATGTGGGGAAATGGACCTGCAGCGGAATGGACCTGCAGCGGAGCTGGGGCTGTGCCTTGGGCAGGGGGTGGCCCAGGCTGTCCCAGGGAGGGCTGGGGGACGCCTGTGGTTCAGCGCTGGTGCCGTCAGCGCTTGTTGCCATTGTAAGACCAGGGCCCTCTGGCACGCGTGCGCTAATGGTGCTCGGGTCGGTGAGGCTCAAGCGCTCCAGATATGGATTGCATTATTTTAATTTCATTTTTTTTCTTTTGCAAGGCAAAGGGCCTCGAGCATCCTGCGGCAGGAGGGGGTTGTGCATGGTGGCCCCCGGCCTCACAAAGCCCTTCTGCAGGAGGTGGCCTGCTCCCCCCACTTGCTCTGCCTCTGGAAGAGGGCAGAGATGAGCGGCTGCCCAGATCAGTGCTGCCTTTTCCCCACCGCTGCTGCTGCTCTCCTCTGCTCAAAACCTGCCGCAAAGCCTGGAAGTAGAACAGTAGACGTACACAGTGCACTATGCTTCTGAAATCTGGTGCATGGAGGTGTTGGCAGCCGCAGGCATCCATCCCCTAGTTAGCGAAAGATTTAAATATTGTTGAAAACCTTGAGGAAATCAATAGGCATGTTTAACGACCTCCTCTTGAAGGATGGCTTGAGCTATAGTAACCAATGGCCAGGCTATAGCACTAATAAATGAACGAAGACTGGCACCCCGTGTGCCTTCTGCAGTTCTGCCTGGAGATGCTAGTGGGATGTAACAGCTATTGGTCATGGAAACAACACGTGCTTACTCACGGCTTCCTACACATCCACTATGCTGAGCTCTCTGCGAGCACCTGGCTGTGGCGGCTGATGTCTGGCCTCCAGCAAAGCTTCGAGGAGTTTTATCTCCAGGTTTGGTGCAAGGCCAGGGCAGGGCGGGCTGGGGCTGAGCGTGCAGGACAGGGCTTTTGGGGACTTTGCTCTGTGTTTTGTCACAAATGTCCGCAAACGCCAGCCTGGGACGTATAAACAAAAAATTGCAGTCTCATTCGGGCCAGCGCGGGTGAGACAGGGCAGAGGCGAGTGTCCTGTCTGAAGGCAGAGGGATGGAGCTGGTGGGCCCCCGTGGTCCCCCGTCCTCACGTTACGGGACGCTGCTTCTCCGGGGAAAACACACAGAAACATCTTTGTGTGTCCTGATTTGCAAACTTCTGTTTGCAGTGGGATGTCGAGTCTGCAAAATCCAGTAACTGTAGGCTTCATCCGCCTTCACTGAAATACCACTTTCCTGGATTTGAGATATTTGATTCTTTTGATTATTGATTTGATTCTTTTGATTATTGATTTGATTCTTTTGATTATTGATTTGATTCTTTTGAAAGTCAGACAATGATGGTCAGAGAAGGAAAGCAAATGTTTTTTTAAGGTTAATATGAACTTGTTAGGCAAAATGCGAGTGAAGTCAGCCACAGTTCCTTTTTTAGCTCTTTTATTCCTCGCCCCGTGTTGTGACAGTGCTGTTCCTTCCGCTTAGCTAAGAATAGCTAAAAGTCTCCCAGGAGCAGGCTCAGAAACGTGCTTCCTGGGGCTTCATAAGAAGAATCAACTTTGCAGGAGTGCGGGAAGGGGAAAAACACCTCCAGCAAGTTGTCTTTGCGTTGTCTTTACTGACCGTGACTGTTTTTCTTGTCTGCGACCCTTTCCGCTGCATAAAATGGCTGTGGACTTTAGCTGCAGTTAGGGGATGAATTAAGGCTAGATCCAAAGCTTTCTGTAGCTGACGCAGAGATCCGTTGTGTCAGTCTGGCTGACTTCTAATACAGGAGCCGGTACGCGCAGCTCCCAGAGGAGCTTTTGCCTTGTGTTTCCCTCTCCCGTGCAGACTCCCTGGGAGCAGCGGGGCAGGTGGAGGGATGTCCCTGTCCCCGGCTGAAACCCCCTTCCCCGTGGGGCCAGGGCCGGCTGCAGACGAGCCCTGGTGCTGCAGGCTCCAACACTGTATGAAGCAGCTGTTGTGCCGAGGAATAGTGACAGATTCACAGCAAAGCCTGTAGCTGATAGCAGGGAAAGCGGCAACACGGAGGGACGCAGACATCCCCGTCTGTGCCCTGTGCCACAACGTGTCCCAGACACGGAGGCTGCATCTGCACTTTGCCCTGGCCGGGAGCTGAGTCCCGCTGACTCGTGACATCCCTGGCGAGGTGTCCTGAGCAAACTGCCTCGGCCACCCCTGGGTCCCCCACCTCTGGCAGTGTGTCGGCTTCTGGCAGGAGCCGCCGAGGCAGCGCCGTGTGTAGCGGACACCGGTGGCGAGCGTGGGCGTGCGGAGAGAGGGGCTTCGGGCAGGGCCATCTGCTTCTGTACGTTTGCCATGACCCTGCTCAAAGCTGGCGGCAAGCCGATGGGGCTTAAATGGCAATATTTTTTTTTTCTTAAGAGACAATACATACTTTTTACGCATACAGTAGTGTATGTGACACACAGTGATTTCTACCTTACCCAGTTCCTCCGAGGCCCTTTTCAAAGAGGACCGTGCTCACCAGCTCTGTTGGGAAGCTGTCTCCACGCTGGCGAGATCCGGGGGATGCCTCTGGCCAGGAATCGCTGCGCTGCAGCTCATAAAGGGGCTGTGAATTCAGCCAGTTGCTCAGTATTGCAGTTACACAGGGCCAGATAACTCCAGACTGACCGGATCAGAAAACTGCTCTTATTTATTCTTTTATTTGTATTCAGGCCTCAGCTACGCAAAGAAATTGGTATTTGCTGTGATAGGCTCCTTGTCATAGCTCCTGGTGAGGACTTCACCACAATCACGAGTGTTCCCACCCCACACATTTCAGATGCACTGGAAAAGCAGCAATTTCATTACAGGAAAGTCAACTCATTCTTGACACAACTCTTATATTGATTAGATGAAACAATTCTGCATAAGCGTGGTGGCAGCAAATGCAACTTACGCAAGAGATGTTTAATCTAATAGGTTTTTTCCCCACAACTATATTTTGACTGAACTTGCAAAGATACCGTCTTTGTGGACAATAACCCGAGCTGCTAAGCATGGTATGCTTACAGCCGTACGTGTGCTTTATAGCAGAGCACCAGTTATGGGATACCACCATTTGTAAATTAATTAACCCTGAGTGCACAGCCATTTGCAATGGGAAACAATATATAGCAGCAGCTATAAAACCAGTTTTATGCCTTGGTGAGTATTTGTGAACCAAAGAGGAGAAAAGTCATTAATACTTATTTTCTGCCAGTTCTTGGAGCTTTAGTATTATCTCATTAAGTGCTGAAGGAGAGATGAGCTCACGGTAAGAAAGCTCAGCTCCAAATTTGCAAATAATTGCTGAAAGCAAGGTGAATATTCTTAATGCTTTCTAAAGGTCTTAATATGCAGGACTTGCTTTCAAAAACATCCTTTCTCCTGAGCTGTTTTTATTGTAACTTGTCCTCTCTCAGATTTTTGTTCTTTTTTAGAATATCAGTTGTGGTTTTTTTCCCAAGTCTTTACGTTTTAATAATTGGTTTCATACCTTTGGATATCTGTCTTCTCCTCCTGGCTACCGATGCCACCGATGCTTGCAGCCCTCCACCTGCCCAGTGTACGCGCCGAGGTGCATCAAAACGTACCGCGCATCCTGGTGGGGTTTTTGCCCTTGTGCTAACTCTAAATCGTTTCAGTTGAGGTAGTTTTCGTACCTCTGCTGGCAACAGTTAGAGGGGGCTTGACGAAAAACGTCAGCAATGGTAGGAGCGGCAAACGCTCCAGCACTTATTTGACCACGATCTAACGGTAGCTTCGTCTTTTGGGCAAAAAGACTCCTTGGATAAAACCTGACCTGTGCGTGAGAGAGATGCCACCGAGGAACACCTTTGGTTTTGGAGGTGAGTATTGCACAGAGTTTGACGACAAGCACTTGGCTGTACGTACCGGGGACCTCGCAGAGGGGAGGGCGGGAGGCCGTATCCTGCACACCCCCGCATCACCCTCTCGGGGCAGCTGAAAAACGAATTGTGCTGCAGATTCAGCCACTGAGCCCAGAGGTACCTTGTCATTAACCCTCGGGAGCAGCAGCAGAAGCTGCGGTGACGCCAGTGGCTGTTCTCCCTAGTTCAGCTTCCCGAGAGTCGCTGTCGATATTTTGCATTGAAAATGCATTTCCGCAGCCTGCTCTGTAAGAGCTGAAGCTGTTGATGTTTGCTAGGGTACGCAACGCAGAATGTGCCAGGAGAGGCGCACGGAGTACAGCTTTCTTATAAAAAAGCAAACAAAAGCAAGTTTAAAAACAGTTGCAAGTTTCAGATTTTGCTGAGTTATTCTTAAAGGCGTTTTCCTGAAACAGCCCCCCAGGAGCAAATTCTCGCTAAATAGTCACGGACCTCTCCAGCTGCCAGCCCTCCGTTCCCAACCGCTGTGAGATCGCTGGAAGGACAGAAGAAACGCCGTCAGCTGCTGGATACGTCCCCCTTTGCTGAGTGAGAGCCAGCACCCAGGAGGCTTTCCAGGCCGTTTCCCAGAGGAGGCGGGAGGGAGGCACCTGCCTGCCTTGCAGGAGGGATTGCAATCCTTTCCGTTCTCCAACTCAACCCGGCACGAGTCCCCCAAGAATGCAGTCTTCGGCGAAGAGCACAGCAGCTTTCTGCAGACGCCTGCTCTCCCCCCGCTCCATAATGCGTCGTTAAATCGGCAAGTACTTGACATAATTGGATCCCAGTACATAGCTGAGGTTTGTAGTGCCACTGCAGCACAAATAAACATCTTCACCACAGCTGTGGGGCTTACAAGATAAAAATGCGCTCGTCTCCTAAGAAAAACGTGGGTGAGCTTGTGCACTGGCAGGTGATTCCTACTACAATGGTACCTGGAGCCAGGCATCCTTTTTCACTGCTGATTTACTGCTTTTTTAAAAAAAAGCAAAATAAAACCAAAGCTGGCTGGTGTCGGTACAGCAGTGGTGCTGCTAGGAGGGTGCTGGGACTCAGTATTGCTGAGTCAGCGTTTGTCCCTTGTGGGTGATGACTGGTGGTCAGCGCTGGGGTAAGGGTGGCTGCTGTGTCCCCAGACCCTGGTGCCGGCAGCACGTGGCAGGGAGCAACCTGCAGCAGTGAAGAGAGTAGCCGATCAGTCAGAGCGAGTGCGAACGTACAACGTGCAAACTGGGAAAGCGAGCCGCAGTGTATTAATTAGCAGTTGGTCTGGAAAGCTAGTATTTCAGAAATGCTGTTTTCTCTTACTAATCTTGACACAGCTGTTTGCAGGTTATCTGGAAAGGGGAGAAGTGATTTTCCTGAAAGTGGGGTTTGTGTTGTGTCCTTTCTTTAAAGCATGTTATTGCAATTACCACTTACCTAATGAACTCTTCAAATTTAATTAGCGTAATTGGTGCCAATTTTGCAAAGAAAATCCATCCTGCTGTAATAAAAGTTTGGATGAAATTTGCCCGTACCCTGCAGAGGCCTGGGCTGGCAAACGGCTCCCGGGAACGCCCCGCAGCAGAGCCAAGAGCTGGTTTTGCGACAGCTTTTCCCTTCGCATCGCCGATGGTTTGCCGGGGCAGGAGCCCAGGTCGGGGGGTGCTCGAGCCGCCCCGGAAACATGGACCTGCCCAGCTAAGTTGCTTTAGTACGAGCAAAGCATCATATTGTGTTGGTTTGGTCACTGGCGCCGAAAATACAAATGAGAATGAGTTTGAAACGTAAATATCTATGTGGAGAGAGGCCTGTCCTCGTGATGCGGTGATCGGGCAAGAACGCGGATCCACCCCTGTCTGACAGTCATGGAGAGGTGATGTGATCTGGTCCTGCTCTGCGTTGGTCTACGTTGGAGTCAAGCGTGAAATGCAAATGCTCTTGCCTCCGCCTGTGTCCTGATCACCGGAGCTTTCCTCTTCAATTCAGCCACCTGGAGAATTCGCAACGATTTAAGTTTTGAACCCCTCCCTCCCCAAAAGTGGCATGTTATCTACTCATAAAAATATGTCATGGAGGTTCTGGCCAACATACAGATGGAGAAATTAAATGTACGACAAACATGCTTTACATCTGGCATATAGGAGCTGATAAGTATTTCCAGCTGGATTTGAAATAAAGGATTTAAAAGCTGCTGGGTGAGGGGTTGCCCGGCAGGATCAGTCAGCAATGGCAGCAAAATCACTTTTTCCAGTAGGAGAAGGGGATGCAGAGGCTGGCCCCCTTGCAGTCCTGCCCGGCCCCTCACGGGAGCTCCGGCGGTCCCAAAATGGATTTACCAACACTTTTTCCCCCAAAAGCGTTCTTTTTTTCCCCAAAAGTATTGCAGAGTTTGAGGGAAATTTTGCTAGAACAGATGCCCGACTGCAGCCGCTCTGCGAGCCGCGAGGCTTTCTGTGATACTGCTTTAATGAGAAAAGCTGTTCTGCAGCCAAAGCCTTGCTTCAAAGCACCTGTATTTTGAATATTTCTCTTAAGTGAATTTGACTTTGTTAATTTTACTCCTATAATGCAACACAGAAGAGCATATGTTGCTTCCAAACAAGCTGCTTCCCAGAGGGCTGCCCGTAGGTGCTGCAGCGTGCCGCGTGCTTTGGCATGCCTTACCCCCGTTGCAGAAGCCTGCCTTCTCCATTGAATAAATTCTTCTTGGCGTTTGCTTAAATGGTCGTTGAGATGACACCCTTCTGCTAAAGAAGGCACTAACTGAACAGAAAGGACTGGGAGCCTGGCTCTGGCCTCCAGGGGGGAACGCAGGAGGGAGTTGCGGAGCCAGACTAGGAGGATGCTCCTTTACACCCAGGCGCCGGTGCAGCGGCAAGTGGGAATAGTTACGCTCCTCAAATGTGGGTCAGGTCTGTTGGTCCTCTGTCTTCCCAACAAGTCTGATGCCTTGTAGTCCCTTCTAAAAATTGAATTATTATTGCTAGGGCTTTACTAGCCGTAGTTTTCACATCTCCTGCTACTTGAGCAGTCAGCTCCTCAGCTGCTTTTCCTCTTCTCAGCCTCTTTGCGTGAGCGGTTAAATTTGTGTGAAGCAAAACAGGAAAACGTGAGATTCCAGACGCTGCACCAGCGCGTTCAGAGGAGACTGTCTTGCTTCTGCTGTACAATGGTCTCTTCGTTCCCCGAGTTCAATGTCTCCCCTTCAGGGGCTCCTCAACAGGAGATGTGCTGTGGGAAGACGAGGCTTCCTCCGCAGCAAGCCAACCGCCTTTTATGTAGGAATCTCCCTTCCATCAGGAACCATACGTCCGGAGGTGTAATATCTTACGTGGATTGTTTTCACTACTATTGAATAAAGAGGCACAGTGTTAACGTGGACTATCGGGTCAAATCTTGGGAGTCATTACGTGTTCCTGTGCCCTTCGTATAACCCATGCAAATGTGGTAAATACATCCTTCCAGTTCCCGGGGACGGTCCCAGCAGCGGTGGCCCAGAATCCTCGGTCCCCTCCCCAGGCTTGGGGGTCTCCCTGGGGTTTGCAGAGTGGGTTTGTTTCTGTTTGGTAGCACTAAAAGCCAAGTGTCAGAGTTGAACGCGTGTGTAACCAGCATACTGATGGGGCTGGCCAGGGTTTGATGTTTCGGTTAACCTCGGCAGGTTTATAACCCTGTTATAAAAATCTATACGTCTTGTCTAAAAGTTTCATTCTCATTCCAATGCCCTGATGAAACTCTTAATTTTTGTAATTACATTGCTGAGAAGCAGTTAACACCTTAGGAGCTATCGATGGCTCACCAGGCAGCAGGGCCCGAGGCCGGTGCTGGTGTGGGTGCTGCAGGAGGTGGTGGTGCAGGATGAGGCCCCCGACGTGGACGGGGTCAGCCCTGACTCCTCCCGGGTGGGCAGCAGTTCGTTAAGCATCGTCGGTGCTGTCAGAGGGCTGTGCCACGTCGGCTGTTTGGCAGGCGGGCTGTGCCATGGCCGTGGCGGTGCCAGTCCTGGTTAAGCCGGCAGGAGGGGCGAGGAGGGTGGTCGGTGTGTGGTCATGGCTTTCCGGGAATGCATTGGGAACGCATTGGCATCTTCCCTTGGAAGCCATCGCCTCCCGGGTCCTGCAGGATTCCAACAGATACTTGCCCTAGAGAAATGTAAGAAATGTAATTGAACCTTGTCCTGAGGTGCTTCAGCCATTGCTGGTTTTTTGGTTTGGTTTTTTTTTTTTTTGTTTTGTTTTTAAATTTGTCTTCTGTTGTCTCTTTGCATGCAGTTAAAACAGAATAAGCCCTTTGTGCTGTGGGTTATAAAACAGAGGCTTATGGCTTCCAAAGTTGTTAGTAAGACTTAATATTCCAGGAACGTGGAAGATCTGTGGATGGAAATCAATATTTCATGTTCTTCCTTCAGTATACAGGTGCTGAGTGGTGTTGTTCAGGAGGGGATGAAGGGCCGCAGCCTGGCCCTGCTCCTGCCTTTCCCTCTGCCGTGTTCCCACCCCAGCAGCGGGGGGTCCCTCGGAAGCATTTGGGGAGAGCCCTGCCTGCCCCGGGCCCGCAGGTTCGCCTCTCTCCACCTTTCCTTATGCAATCTAGGAACAACAGAGATGAGAACCATTTACAAACAAAAAAATGGTAACGAGCTGAGCATTGAAAATGAGATTGTCTCTGCTCCGTACAAAATTCAATTCCGGGTGGAAGCGATTAGCAGTATCGCTAATAATTTACTGTGCTGTATTGCAATGCACCAGGCGGCTCCAGAAGTGCATTTCCTGAATAGGTTAGTGCCCAAGGGCTAATTCTCCCGTCGGCTGTAACGGTTCCACACCCATCCCTCCCCTGCAGCGGCCGTCCCTGTCTCACTGCTGGGGAGAGCACAGATGCCAGCCCAGCAGTGCCAGGCTCCTGCGGGGACTTTGTCCCCTCTCTCTGGTGACCCCAGCAGCGTGTTCTTCTGGGGAGAAGAGCTCCTTCGTGCAGGCACGTGCCGTTTCCCCAAACTCTTCAGCATCCTGAGTTGCCGTGCCTCCCGTGCCGGGCGGGAGGAGGGTGTCAGGACGGAAAGCAGCCAGGCATCGCCTTGGGGTTGCAAATCCCCGGCTTGCCCGGTCCCAGCCCCGGGAACTGCTGCTGCTCATCCTTGTGGGGTTTATACATGTGCATAGAAATAACCGTGGAGCACAGAATAGCTAAAGCGTTAAAAACAAAATTAATAAGATGCTTATCCTCACAAACAGACAATAGTACTTGCCGTTTCTAGCTGGTACACTTAGAGGTTTAATCCCTTAGCATCCTTGCTGGAGGTGACGGCCTTGCCCTTCCTTTTGAAGTGTTTGCAGACCACTGAGGCTGGGAGCTGCTTGAATCCAACGCACGGGGGATTGCGCAGCTGGACGACGCAAAGCAAAAGAAGACCACGATACCAGAGAAGAAATTTAAAAACTTTTTATTATGCTTTGTTGTCATAGATCTGAAGCGCTGCTCGAGATCTATAAAAACGGCAGTGAGAGAGGAGGGAAGAGCTGGACTGTGCCGCCTGCCTCCCCAAGGATGGGGCTCCCGGCACCCCATCCTTCTCTTCCCTCTGACCACCGGGCCGGGGCCAGGGTTTGCTTTCCCAGCAGTGCATTTGTGTGCAGGTCCATAGCGGTCGCTGACGCCAGCTGCAGCCCACGGGTATCAGCCTTTTTGAGACTCGAGGTACTGGAAGCTGTCATCTCTGTATTTAAACATGCAGTAAGGACGTTTAAGGCTTTTTTCAGCGTAGGTAGCGTTCAATTCCGCCTTCTTCACCTCCCTGTTTTGACTGATAATAATTTATTTTTGTTTATGAATACAAAAGGTAACGGTAAGTTGCTTTTCGGCCAGCTCTTCATCTCGGGTCTCTCAGCAAAGCTGCCTGAGGTCGTGCCTGTGCTCGGGAGAATCGCACCTCCAGCCCCTGCCAGCGCCTCCAGTTTCTGTGGTAACAGCACGTCTCCACGGTTTCCACTTCAATATGCTAAAAAAGTTATTAATAACAGTGGAATTTCTTTCATATGACTTTTCATTTGAATGATGCCAGGTTTAGAGTTAAATTGGCCAGGTATTTTGCTTGCCCTAAATTCAGGCAGGTGTTACCGGCAGACGACGTTGCCAGTAATTAGGAGCGGTGCTGCTGGGACCCGCCGTGGCCGGGGGCAGCTCCCGGGCTCTGCCCACGTCTGCGGGGAGGCGATGGAAACCTTTGCTGGCTGCTACTCATAATTGTTCCAGTTTCTGATATTTGTGCGCCAGCGGATGGCAATGCCTGCAGGCTGGTCAGCATGGGTTTGCTGCTCTTCGTGGAAATATTTGTAGGTTTGGGGGCTCCGCTGGATTCTTACAAATTACTGTAGCTGCCTGCAGAGCCTGGCACTGGCTGCACCGACCTTCGGGTTCTGCTCTCCATGGTCTGTTTGAACTGGTGTTACAGAAAAGCAATAAAATTAGTTCATTCATCCTAATACCCCTTTATTAGGTTGGCTGGATACAGGTAGAAAAGCTGAATCTTTCTTTTGTGATCTGGTTTTATTTCTGCTGTCAGTGGTTTATAATTGATAATGGACAGCTTTGCTTTTCCCATCATGTGAGGCTGAATGCTTTCTTTGCAGGCTTCCGGAATGCATTTGCTATTCAGCTCTCTTCTCTTCCACTTCTCTCATTTTAAGGAGAAAATTTGTCTTGGGAGTGACACCTCTCACGTGCCGTGTGTGACCACTAAAGCCTTCGTGGATTTTTCGGAGCGGGGACAGCAGGAGCCCGCGCTGTGATTTCAGGCTGGTGGCAGCAAACTTCAGCGGGCACGGGCAGCCGGGGCCAGCGGCACGGCCGGCTGGTTCGTTTGCTGGGCTGCTAGCAGCCGCCGTGCCTGGCCGTCGATTTGCTTCCTTACTCTTGGCCTCAAGGATGCAAAACAGCTAAGAGGTTAAACCGACCTTGAACACGTCCTGTATGTCGGGCGGATGCAAGCTGGACTGTCTTGTCTACGGGATGCTCAGCTTCCAGCTAGAGAGTCTGATTTCAGACGTTATGCTGGTTTTGCCATCTGAGACAGCAGGATGAGTATTCAGTGCATTTGTTTAGTTTAGGTCATCACTGAATTTAAATTTCTATATAATTTTTAGGAATAAAGTAATTTTTAGGATGAATCTGTAGTGGTTTATACTGCAGCCTCGTATGTTCCAACTGATTTCAAGTGAAACCCACATGATTTCGTTTCTACTTAGTTAAGTTATAAAGTGTTATTGCAAATTAGTAAAAGATCCATGTAGTCTCCTTTAGAGTTTACTAGGAAAAAAGCAGCTGCAGTCAAAGGGGTGCAGCAGGGCAGAGTTTAGGTTATAAAGCAGAACTCGGGGGGGTGTCAAGTGGAAAGAAACAGAGGCACCAGGGAAGGGGGCCCGGAGGGCTGCGGGGACAGACCCTCTTCTTGTCTTTTGTCTTTCCTGCGGCCGCAGCACCTGCTCACCGGCTCCTCCTCCCGAAACGGAGAAAGTGCCGACTCCAGGGGGGTACGTCAGACGGCGCAGGGCATTTGGCTGGGGTGCAGCGGGGGGGCGGGGGGCTGTGAATGCCAGCACCGGCGGTATCGGCGTGGGAGCGAAGAAGGGAGAAAAATGCATTTCGGTTGTGCGTTGGGCTGGGAACCAGCAGCTCCGACGGCGCTGGGACTTCGCTGTCCTGGCATAAAGTAAGGCAAACCCCACCCTGAGGTATGTTTGTAAACACAGATATAAACATTGTACTATATATATATGTATATATACAAAAAATACACAGAAATGCAGCGAGTCCCTGTGCCTTACGTGCCAACCCCAGGGAGCCCCGTGCCCTGGGGACTGCCCGGAGGGCATTCGTGCCTGAAAACTCGTGTGCATAAATAAATGGGTTGAGCGATGAATTATTGGCGGTGCTCCAACTCTATTCCCTAATATCAAAAGCACCTTTAAACCCGCAGCAGCAGCAGAGCCGCAAGTGCCTCTGCGGCCCCACGTGTTTCTCCTGCAGTTTGAGGTCCCTGATGGCCACAGGGACACCCGGCACCTGCAGCGGCGCTGGTGAACCCTCCCTTTGCACGGTTATCACCATGAATGTTCACCGCTTCTCTAATCGCCGTTTCAGCACCCGGCAGCTAAAGGGCTGAGGGGGTTGGCGGGTGAGCGGAGCCATGCGTGGGCGATGCGGGGCGGCTGACTGGCAGGACAACCCTCCCATCCCCATCCCGGGCAGGGAAAATCAGCCGGCGAAGCCTCGGGGGGTTAACTGAAAAAACCATTGAGCCTCTGTGCCACAGTGAGAAAAACAGCACAAAAAAACCAGAAAAACACAGTGCAGAGGTTTATCTTTGCTGTCAGGTGCAAGGTCAGACCAGGCTTGGTATTTCCTCCGACTTGCTCCACATACCCAGGCACCCCGCATCGGGACACTGCCTCACGCTAGCGGAGGTAGGTAGTTTTGAAGTGAACATAACTTGCGACTTCTGTTGTCTCAGCCTTATAGCTTGAAAGGTCTGATTTAAAATGCAGTAGCTGTATTCCCATCTTCTTTCTTTTTTAAGAAAGAGATTGTTAGCTCAAAGTTCATACGCTCTACTGTTAAAACAGTCTGTTTAAAATAAGCGGTAGATCTGACTGCTACGCTTCAACCCTCCAACACGGCAGTGGCCTTTATAAGGTGCCAAGTTTGCTCAGGAGAGAATGCCGGCAGTATTGTCCACCTGAAATGATCCACTGGTTTCTTGGGGGGGACTTACATATTCAGATAAAGGGAGGGAGGCTGGACTCTGTCTATATAAATGTCATCTAAACCCTGCTTAATGGAATTAGCAGGAGTAAGTCAGTGGAACTCCACTGAAGTCAATTGAGTTGCTCCCACTTAATTGGTGAATTTGTCATCGAATACTTAATTTGCTCTATAGAGGGATGGAAACGTACTATATATCCTGTACCCTAAAAATAGTCTACGTGTTGGTCTTTCATCATTAAGAAAACTCAAAAAAGGAATGGTGTGCAGCCCAAAAAGCCCACAGAGAAGATAATTAATAAGCATTAATTGGTGAAGAAGGTGCTCCGCCGCTCATGTTGTGCTGGATGCTCCGGTCCCGCTGCAGAGGAGCCTTGCAGATCCCCGGCTATCCGCCGGCTTCTGTGGGAGCCAAGGGTGGGCTCAGGGCTGTGTAGTCGCAGTCTGGCTGGTTTTGCTTGTCTCCCTGGCAGAGGGATGTGGTTGGGAGCTGCCTGTGCACCCGCTTGACTCTTTTCTCTGCTGCAGCAACTGGTGCCAACGTGATTTTTCACGTAAGCGTACAAAGCGCGGCGAGCTGTGGCCGCTCGTTGTGCTAAACGACAGCTTCGGTTCTGATGGCGGCTGGGAGACCCGCAATGCCGTGAGGTGCTGGTGCCGAGGGCTGTGCGCCGTGCTGCTGCTGGCAGGGCCGGTCCCCGCGGCCAGCCCCAGGGCAGGGGCAGGACGCCTGCGGCTGCTCCTCCGCCAGCACCACGCGGGGACAGAAACGGCCCTGCTGTTAGCGGTCCTCCGACAGCTACGCGGAGGCAGCGAGCCCGCGTCACACAGGGCTGCAAGCGTTCTGCCCTGAGCGTGTGGAGCTATATGTGGTACTGGCTGTTATAGAAGACGCACGGCTATATAGGGTGCGGTGCCCTCCTGCCGGGCTGCCTGTGGGCCCTTCTGATTTTCTCTTTCCTTTCTTTCCCACTTACCCGGACCAATGTATCAAGGAAGACAGAGATTATTTGGTTTTTATGAGATTCTTGAACAGAGAAGCTGCTTCAGGGGCTCTGAAGAAGCAGCTGTGGAGGGGTCCCCATCGCCCCAGGCTGCGGTGGAGCTGCAGCTGCAGCTCGGTTTGTGTGGGACCAGCCCAGCGAACGGCCTGTTTGGGTTTGTTCCTTTGTTGCTTTATTTGGCTTTGTATTTTTACTCTTGTAAGCAGCAGTATTGTGAATGGACTGGAGGCAGTTCAGTGCTTTAACTGCTCTTATTGCGGATCCATTTCCAAAGAGCGGAGGGGCTGGCGACGCTGAGGCACGCGTGGGCATCAGGCCCGGGTGGTCAAGGTGCCACGAGCAACTGTGGAAAGCAGCAGGTGTGAGAGACCTGCCGATGGCTTACGCGAGAACCAACTTCTATTCGTGCAGACAGGGAAGACTGGAGTTTGAGCCCGGAGAGGCCAAGGGATAGCGTAGCTGAGGGGGGGTCTGACGGTGCTTTCCCCAGCACAACAGCGGTCGTGGGAGGAGAGCTGCTGCCCACTGCGACCCTCCTCCCGAGCCTCACCGCTGCTGAAACCACGGCTCAAACGCTCCCAGCGAAGAGGCTCTTTGGCAAGACAGCGGGGCAGAGAAAATCAGGGCAAAAAATGGAGACATAATTAAAAATTAGGAGCTGGACTTCAGAAAAGAAGATTAAGGTATTAGACTAAGGGAAAAGCCACAGCAACTACATGACAGCACTTAATTTTCTTCCCCGGGGCAGACTGAATGCCTGACTTCTGGCCATTGGATGATGTTTTTGAGATTGCTGTGTGGGTCGGTACAAAGCGTCTGCCTGCTTTCCCCTGTTCAGCCTGGTATTATCATCTCACAGTAATTACATTTTCACAAAATGAGACAGAATAAATACGTGCTTTTTTTGTAAGCATCAATATTTCCATGAGGTTAAATTGGCAGTTGCCTTATTTTGAAGTGAAAATGTCAATGTTTCTAAGCCTGACTTCTCAGCCTTCCCCTTGGCCGGATAATAATAGACTTATTGATCATTACTCAGAAAAATGGAGTAAAGGAACTTTATCTTTCTAGGGAAAGCTGGAATTTGACCTGGAGGGTTGTGAGAGGAAGACTCTGTGCTCCCTCTCTTAGCAAATATATGTTAGGCATTAAGATCTATTTAATTATTTCAGGCCTCCACAGCAAGATGTTTGTATTTTAACGTTCCGCTCTGTGCAAATCCAGCTGCTCTGTTTTACAGCAGGGTTCGCGTTGAAACCTTGGTTTAAAATAAACCACGGTGCAGGCTGGACCATCATTTGGGAGCGTGCAACCTGGCTGTTCTCGCTCTGCCCTGGCCCGGGAACGAAGGGCTTGCGGGCGTTTTTGGGACCCGCTTAAGGCGAGCAGGTGCTTCAGCCCTGTCGCTCCAGAGGTCGGTCAGGTCTGGGCTTGCAGGTCAGCCCATCTTGGGCTGGCCGTCACGGCGTGTGTGAGGCTGACGTCCGATGGATGGGCTGAGCCGGTAGCTGATGGGCACGGTGCTTCTCCGGGCTGGATGCTGAAGCGCTCAGCCCAGGAGGCACTTGAGCAGCCTCTCGCCTCCCAGACAGACAGCTTGACCGCTGAGTGGCTGCTGGTGAGTCGTTGGTCTTAGTAGTTCCCTGCCAGTAGCTTTAAAGTGGCTTGAATTCTTTCTGATAAGAAACGATGACAGAAACTCAGAATCCTGGAGTTATTTCTTGACGTACTTTGAGTGCTAGAGCGGGCTTTGCAGGGCAATACGGCAGGTCCACGTTTGTCCCAGACAACTGCTGCACGCTTTTGTTTAGTTTGTCTGTTAAAAGGACATTTATTTCTAGCTGCCAGCCACGGAAACTCAGCTCGCTCCCCAGAAGAGGCTGATGCGACTCACACACCACGGCAGGGGCACAGGAGCTGCATCTTTCCTGCCTTTCCACCTTCACACCCCCAGCCTCGGCTGGGGCTCTGCAGACTGCGGAATTAAGGACAGCAACGAGCAACCCCTTGGCAAGGCGTGAACCACAACAGAGTCTGGTCGGCTTTCCACCAGCCCCAAAAGCTAGTGCTAAGGGTCCTGTCCTCACGGTCAGGAGGTCCGATGTGCACCAGGAAACGCCGCCTTGGTGCAAAGCTGTCACTCGTGCATCATCTTTTTCACTCGTGCGGTAAAGATACCAAGGCTACACAGTCAGGTGTCAGCGACGTTAGCAAGTGGAGCTGGGTGGTACGAAGCTGCCCGCTGCAGCGGTGCTGGGGGGAGAGCCAAGGAGCCCTGAAAGCTCCTGGTTACCCCAACGCTTCTTGCAGTGCCAGCAGTTTCTTTGCTGCTTCTGCTCAGCAAGTCAAGAGCGGAAAGGGGGAAAGAAACTTGTGCTTCTTTATCCTATTTTCTTTGTGTCCCTACTACTGAGATAAAAACTATCACTTTGAGCTTTTCTGGGTGCTCGTGCGTACGTATGTGTTTAAAGCAAGGAGATGAGATCCTCTGTTAAACGTAATCAAGTCTTCTGCTGAGGGGTTATTTTGTAAGTTGTCTTAGAGATTAATGACTACAAGCCAAATATAAAGAGCAAAGTATGGCTTGCTTTGGTTTAGTTTGTTTATGAAATTGGGGAAAAGGATATGTTTTGTGCTTGCTAGAAAATTCCCTGGAGATGCGCAGGACAGTGAAGCAAATCGCCCGCAGTATGCAGCACGTCGGGTCATGCATCGTCCCCCGGCCTGAGGTCCTGGCTCGCCCACGGCTTTTCTGAGCCCCCGAGGGAATGGAAATGGTGCACCTGGAACAGAAACCTCTTTCCAGATGCCAGGTGCCCAGGAAAATGTAGTGAAACTTCAAAATTAATGTGAATAGCTTGTAAGGTGTTTTGAGGACCGTGATAAAGCTATGGATTGTTTAGGAAGGAGCTTAACAAACACTTTCCTTATAACATATTCACAGTACAAATCCATAGAAGATTTTCCTAGAGCTAACGTAGCATTTGAAAACTGCGATTCCAGCTGTAAAACCGCAGAGAACTCGGATGATGCCTGTGGAGGAGAGCTGACGGCCAAAAGCTGGGTGACCGGTGGCTTCCCTTGGCAGTAAGAAATAGGGAAAGGTGCTGCAGAGGGAGGGGGGTTCGGCAGGGAGTGAGAGCTGTGGACCTCGCCAGAGAGATCGTTGGCCATTAAATGTTTCAGGTCTGTGGAAGACAGGAATTAAGCCTTTCACTTCTTGTTTTTTCCAGATATGAGATGTAATCAGAAAGAAGCAATGGCTGTCGACATGGCCGTGTTAGCAAACGCTTCTTCTTAATTTCAAGTTTAAATTGTCTGAGCACTTGAACGTCACTTTTTGCATGTGCTGGCTGCATCCTGAAAGTCCCCCCAACGTTTTGATAACAGCATCCTCCAGCAGTTATAGCATCATAAATGAAAGAGAGACCTACCCCAAAAATCCCACTTCCCTTTCGCTGGGCTTGGGCTGGGGGTGCCGGTGCCCCTGGCCGGGGTGGGGCACCAGGAGAACCCAGATGGCTTGGGTCGTTGTGTGACCCCAAACACACCCCGAGCACCGCTGCCGCGGTGGGGCTGCTGCAGCACCACCGTGCAGCACCGTGCACCGAAGCGCTTGCGTGCACCCAGGGGAGTTCAAAAAAACACCGGTTTCAGATGGTTTCTTACAGCAGAAATCCACGAGTTAGTGACCAACGGTATTAAAGGGCAATAACAGTTCTGGTCTGCCGCGTCTGCCGTTTCTCGCTTGCCGAAACCTCTGCTTTTCACCAGACTAGCTACAGAGATTTCCAGGCGAATTTTCAGACAGTGTGAATTGCTGCAACTTCTCTGAAGTCCGTGGAGGTTTGCGATCCTATGTCAACTGATAATTTGGTCCCTAGTCTTCAAAAAGGAGTCAAGGCTTATGTCCGTGACAGGGAAAAGTTATTAGTAAGTGAAAATTGCTTCCTTTACTTTTTCTGCGTCTCCTTGTGACAGTAGATAAGAGTGCAGAAGAGCACTCATAGAGCTACGAGAGCAGGAGCTGATAAATGCAGAAAAAGAAATAGCCAAAAATATAACTGCAAAGAAGAAAGCACCGGAGTGGATCAGTATTTCATCTCCTGCTGCTAGGGCACACGGCCCGGGGTGCCGAGGCTCCGGGGGTGCTGCAGTGGTGGGACAGAGCTGGAGGAAGAAACAAGTAGGAGAACGTGTAATTCCAGCTGGGACACTCAGACCCACGAAGTGCAGAGCAGAGATGTGAACGTGAAGCAAAGGCCGGCAGCAACGCGGGGTATCGATGTGACTGCTGGAGGTGCTAACGGTGTAACAGCTGAAGCACTTGTGCTCGCTTGGGTTCGGTATCTCCCACGGTTCAGTTTAGGGTTAATTGCAGGCAGACTGCTCCGACTGTACCCGCCGGCCTCTAAGGTGTTGCTTTTAGTTTGTCCGATTGGACTGTTAGGATCTTCTGCTTGCCCAGGGGTGAGTTGGGGACACTAAGAGCCAGTCAGAAACGGTGCTGCAACAAGTGGATTCCCTTCTGCTGAAATTAGTTCATTGCTTTAGCCCCAAGACAGGGATCAGTTCCTGTGGTTGGGGGGGGGGAGGGCGGAAAGCGCTTGATGAGCAGA
>JAVKLA010000090.1:1621298-1632880 GCA_034782735.1 Sagittarius serpentarius | reverse complement strand
CCCCCCCCCCCCCCCCGCCCGAAAGCGCTTGATGAGCAGACCTAAATCACTGGGGAGGGGGGGAACTATCAGGTGGCCATGACTGCTGATTGCTTTACGAGGCCGGCAGAGCGCGGCATCCCACCGCCCCAGGCTTGTGGGCTCAAACCTGGCTCCTAAGCTCATGAAATGAGTAACGTGCTCCCAAAGGTGCCGAGGTGTATTACGGGGTGGATTTGGCTCCAAGCAGTGCGGTGGATAACTGGAACCGGTGCTGCCAGGTATTTTCGTATGTCGGAATTAGGTAACAGGATGCGCATGTACAAATGCAGGTGTCCAGCTTCAGATTCATGGGGGAGGGAAGAGAAAGAAAAAGGCGTAATGTTAACAAAAGCACATCGCAGAGCGGAGACGAGGCGGGAGGTTACAGGCAGGGAAACCCCACGATTTAGAGTTCTCCGACCTTTTCTGTGTCCGGATGCACAAGTGTGTGTACGTGTGTGTGTGCGCGCAAGTGTTTCCCCACCCAAGGGTTGTACGTGTCCGTGGAGGATTATAGTCTGAAATTGTGTGTAAGAGGCTGAGGCCGTGTTGGGGCACCAGGGGCCAGAAGATCTCGCCCTGGGTTGTGCCAGGGTGAGAATCCCAGGCGTGTTTCGTAAACCCCAGTTAAAGGCTGGAGCTCCCTGGTTTTGTTTATACAAAGCAGGGTCCGCTCTCTCTGATTTCCCAGGGAAAAGGAAGAGCTATGTCAGAGCAAGAGGTAAGCAGCTCCTGGATTTTGTGTACTTGTTGTGTTTGCTGGGCACAGGAAAATCACGTAGGTGCCTTCAGGTTGCACGCAGCGGCCGGGCAGGAGCGAAGCCCCTCCGCCGGGCTGATGCCGTCACTCCTTCAAGCTTGGCCAGCGCCTTTGCTAAGAGCGTCTGAGAGTTTTCCAAAAGCAGAGCCAAGTGGCATAGAGCAAAGCGTGGTCTAAAAATGGGATGCTAAATAAATCCTTGGGTCTGACTTCAGTGCTGTCAACTGATGCACAGAGCGCCATCCCCGCTGCGAGGGAATAGCTGGCATGAAGCGTTCCGCAAGGGCCACGCGCTGCCATCCTTCAAGGCTCCCTAAGCAAAGGGTAAGACGGGGACCAAGAAATCTGTTTACGAAGTTTCAGAGCATGTAGGCAGCACAGGTAACGTAACCTTGAGCGATTCAAAAAGGAACGCTTCTACCTAAACCCCGTGATTTTCCTGGAAGCCAGTGAAAACCTCTCCAGGTAGGGCTGGTGTGGTCAAAACGGATTTTCTTTTCAGGAAATCTGCAGACAAAGAGCAGCGGTGCGTAGGGCTCCCCTGACACCAGACCTGCTGCCCTTGCCAGGCTCCAGATTTGGCTTCAGCAACTGAACAGTGAGCGCTGCTCGTCGCAACGCTTTTTATTGAGGCGGGGCCGGAACCGGCTCTCATTGAAGGAGAAGGAAAGGTTCTTTTTGACGTCAGCGAGAATTAAATCGAATCCCTGGAAAGAATCCAAGATGAAAGTGAGTGAGTAATTCACAACCAGTAATTTATGCAGAAAATGTAGTTTCTTTTCCTACTCGAGGCTTGTCTATGAAATGGAAAAGATTACTTCAGCTGTGTTTGTTGTTTGAATTTGTTCAATTAAGCTGAGTGAGGCTTTGAATCTCAGGTTTGTTTTATGGTTTGATTGTATGTAGCTTATATATCTGATACTTAATTTTCAGAAAATCTCACCTGCTTTCGTTAGGGACGAATTAGCTGAACTGTGTCACGATGCTGATTTCGGTGCTCTGACTGAATAAGCATAATACTTGCAGGGCTTGACCCAAATCTCTTTTTCATCTCTTGCTCTTGGATTAAGCCCATGATCTAGAAGAAGCTTGAAGAAATACTTGTCGTAGATGCTTAAGACGTTCAAGAAAAGGAAGAGACAAAAAGAAATGGGAAATTTTAGTAAACATTGAACAGTTTTTGCATCACTTCAGAGTCATCTGAAGCATCGGAGGATTCTTGAGAATGAGCCTTCTGTGACAGGTCCTGCCTTGCTGTAAAATGAGAAAGCGGGTCTGCCTGGTGAGCTGCGGGGGAGAGGGGCTGCGGAGGGTGCCCAGCCCTACCTCGACTCAAACACCTTTTTGTAAAGGAAAAAAAAAATAAACAGCAACAACCCCCGTACATTTAAGTCAGCCTTGCACCTATGCTACAGTCTTATTAAATTTGGGTAGGTAATAAGCAAAGAGTCTAATTCTGTCGAGACAGCTCAGTGTCCTCAAACCAGGGCACACAACCCCCCAGAGGAATGATGAGTTAGTTTAAGCAGGCCACAAATAGACATGTGAGACTTGAAAAGACTTTAAAGAAATTATAGTTATTCTTTATAAATTTTAATAAGTGATTTATTTTTTTTAAAAAAAGTGAAAACTTACTTGTAAGAAAAAAAAATACTTGGGTATTTAGAGAGCAGCCTGGCTGCACAAGGGCAGGGGGAGAAGGACGCAGCTTCGATGGCTAGCGGTGACAGCTCGCCCTGAGCAGGGAACACCTACTGCCCTAAACGGCCGGCAGCAGCTCGCTCCGTCCAGAGCGGGGAGCCAGCGATTGCAGCCGGTTTTCATCTGCCCCTCCTGAAAGATCTGAGTTGCTGCTGGTTTTAAATGATGAATTTAAAAGGCTGTTCCTGGTATTGCATGTACCAGTACGGGTAACCTGTGCCCTTACTGCCTGGCTCTGGTGGAGGCTGGCTGGAAGCGGCTGTCCCCGGTCTCAGCGTGCGGAGGATGGTGGAGCTGGGAGGCATCCCTCCTGCCTTTCCAAACACAAAATTTGGTGCTTACAGCAGAATTACTTCTTTTTTGGTTTCTTTTGTTTTGTTTTTAAATCCTGAAGTGCATGCTTTACCCAGTCTGTAAGGGCATCCCTGTTCTTCCATCTTTGCGTTGGAGGCAGCCTGCCAACGTTCAGCCACCCGCACGCTCTTCTTTCTGTGCCGGGGCCATAAATTGCAACGCTGATTTAAACGGAAGCCAAGACCTGGGGTTTTTAAGGAGCTTCGTTAGTGATCCCTCTGCAGCCAACCATCCTTGTGCTACGATGCTGCTTTTTTTTGTCCTTGAAGTCCACGTCCACCCTACCAGCCCTGCACTGATCCTGCGCTCCCCAGGTAAATACTGATGACTGTGGGGCTTGGTTACATGTTACGGTCTGTCCGTTCTCTGCTCTGGGCTTTTTGGGCCTTTCCAGGCACTTAAGGGACCTGGTGTTCGTACACCTTTATTTTAGTGCGGAAGACGATGTGATGTCTCACGGTGGGGCCATTTATGCTGAGAGCCAGAGACGGGGTAGCAATCACTGGCATTTCAGGAGGGACTTCCAAATTCTGCTCCTGCAAATTGCCTACTTAGCTCAGCTCTGACTCTTTAAAGTGTTTTCTCTTTTCCTTTTGTCAGGGAAGTAAATGTAATCACCAAGGTGCTGTTCTAAAATGTACTGCTCATTTTACGTAACCTATCACATTAATTAACATTCATCTGAGCAGGCATAGGTGTGGTGGGGAGAATAATAGAGTTCTTATAATCAGCCTTCTGGGAAAAAGATATCATAATTCCAGCATGTGAATACTGTTTTATCCATTGAAAAATATTCCCCTGTTCCCTCATCAGGAGCGGAGTGAAAAGAAGAAAGAAGAAGGATGGTCAGATTACAGTTGTTTCTAATTCAAATGCGGAGACTCATCATGGCACTGAGTACTTTGAACAGAAAGTGCCTGCAGCATTGGGCTTCGCCAGATGTAGGAAATTCTTATCTTTGAGGAATACATTCCTTTGGTTTAGCATAGCTGGTGTTTCAGTAACGTGGCACATTTAAAAATTCTCCACTGACAACATCTGTGGGACTCTGACAAGTGATTAACAGAAAAAGGAGCGTTTCGTTAGGACCTTCACATTTTTATGCCGAGCTATCAGTTTCGGTCTTTCTAAAAAATGCATGAGGAGCTGATGTTTGGGGCACTGCTGCTATTAATTACATACCACTCAAAATTGCGCAGGAGTGAGAATGGACAGGAATAGACATCTGCACGGCACAAACCCACTTCTGTTGCACTCGATCCTCTGACGCTGGAACTTGTCCCGTAAATGCCTTACGTCCCGGGTAAAGGCGGTTTGGGGGAGACGCAGTGCAACCATGAAAGAATGAGAACTGCAGCTTGGGCTGCTGGCACCCTCCCTGCAGCCCCCCGAGTCCCAGTTGACCACTGAGCAAGGAATAACAGGAGATGAAGTAAAAGCCTCCAGTGGAAGGGGGCAGAAGCCAAGTGCTTGAGCAGGAATAGGAGGAAAAAGCCTGGCGGGTGCTGGAGCGGTGCCTCTCCTTCGGCACGGAGCCAAGGGCAGGGAGCTGCCTCCGCCAGCCCCGCTGCAGCTCCCGGGTTCAAGAGTTTTCCATTCGTTCCTGCGGATGCACCAAACTGTGCAAGGGCACTGGGGGAATTTGGGAGGTATTGCACTCTGACTGGGTATGAGACCCGAGGATCCGAAAGGAAAACGAACCCGTAGCAATCCCAGCTACAAACATCTCTGCCATCCCGAAGGGCTGATGGAGCCTCAGGTAGGAGAACGCGTTGTAACAGCAACATCGGGGACAGACCCTCGGGGGATCCAGAAGAAGAATCTTGATGGCAACTCCCATGCTCCAGGCAACGGGAGCTGTGGAGTTTTGGGAGGTGCACGGTGCTCTTTGGACATCACTTGGAATAAAAAATGTTAAAACAAGACAGGCAGGAAAGGATGGGGAGTTACATCAAAGAGAACCACGTGCTGTGAGAAGCCGGGCAAACCAGAGGAATGCCCTGGGTTTGGAAGAAAACGCAAGAACTGCGATGGACTATGTCACGTGAAATCAGAGGATGAATACTAAGCTGGAATGAAATGAGGACAGCACCAAGGGTTCAGGTCAGTTACTCGGGGAAACGTTGGCATAGTTGCAAGGGATGATGGACTGTCGGCTGGGAAGTGCACGGTCGTTTATTAAGCCCAGTCTGGGTGCCGGTGCGAGAACCTGCGTGGGATGTGCCTCAGTCCTCCATCGGCTGCAAGAGAAAAGCAAGGAGAGTCCATGGGTGGCAAACTGGGAAAACTCAACGCCAGTCGCGGTGACTTCTCTACATTAAAGAAAGAGAGAGGCAATGAAATAGCGAACAGAGTCTGTAATAAGAGTCTGTAATAATCCCCATAAAGAGTATGCTCAGCAAGTTTGTAAGGTCTGGGGAAAGGAACCGAGGTGGAACAGTGAGAGAGCAATAGGAACGTTCATCAGGAACGTTTCTTACAGAAAGCAAACTTTACATAATGCTCCACAGGTGTTTTCTCTCTTGACCTTGACCAAATAAATGTTGTCTATGGAGGGACGTCACGCTGAAGAGGCTCCTTTTAACACGGCTCATTTTGCACGCGATGAGGGACGTGACGATGCCCCCCTTGCTGGCTGCAGGCTGCCTCTTGCAGAAGGACTCACCCCTCCTCTCCTTTCCCACACGCAGGACGGGTGCTCAGGCACCAGCCAGCCTCTGTTCCCTAAACCTGCTCTCTGACCATCACTGGCTACTGCATGAGATAAGGATCTCCCACAGGCGTGCAGTCACACGTGTGTAGGATCGTAAGTGATGGCTGCTTTTGAGGAGTGGCCGTGGCTTCCTGCGTGAAGCTCCAACAGCTTGACGTGTACGTGATTTCTCCATGGGCTGCAGTTGCTGGGAGCTTTTTTTCAGTGCCTGGATGTATTCATCGCTTTCGCCAGTGCATCCATCTTTCATGCTTCCAGGAAAAAGGCATGATATATTTGATGCTGTAGAAGGTATCGAGCTCTACGCAGATGATGGTTTGGCCTGGGAATCAGAGCAGCTGAGCAGACGGAACCTTCTTTCCGCTTTCGGGAGGAGCTGGAGCGCAGGTGCCTGCAGCTAACAAACCGCAGCTCAGCAAGGGCCTGATTAAAGTTGCACCTAGACTAACGACACACAGCGTGAGAACTCGGAGCAGGGAAAGCTGATTTCCCTCATACTCGCTCACCCGTTCTTTGCACTCACAAGCACCGAGATGTGTGTGACCAGCCGGGTTGGCCAAGATTATGTGTGGGGACACATAGGGCAGGGGTACCAGCTATGGAGACCTCACCAAGGGGCCGCTCTTGCTCCTGGGTTGACGTGGGGCTGCCTGGGAGACACTGGGCTTGTCTTTGGGTGGGTCTCCTGTACCCTTCGAGAGCCGTGATCGTTTGTGCTCCGTCCTGCTGCCATCCTGCAGAAAGCGGATGGGCACAGACACCTGGGGCACTGCTCGGATTCTCAGTGTCAAGCACATTCATCTGTGTACCAAGGACCAGCTATTCAAGCGCTGGGAAGAAACCAGAAGCACAATGTAAATCAGAATATATCAATGATCTTGGCTAAGTCCCAACTAAAGGAGTTCAGGGCTGTGATGTGTGCTGTGTTGGGCTCTGCAGGGACCGGGGAGCGTCGCGGTGGAATCCGGGTGCTCCGGCTGGTGCTGGAGAGGCAGCCAGGGAGTCCTGCCGGAGGCTGGCACGTGCCAGGGAGGAGGCCAGCCCTCGCTGCCACTGCGTCGGGACGATGGCAGTGATGCTCGCGTGTCTGCTCCCATTTCTCTCCCACAGCTTCTGCCTCACCTGGACCCACAGGTGCCGGCTCGAGTCCCCGTCCGGCGTGCATGGCGCAGCACGTGCGTTCGCCTGGTGGCACGGCTGCGCTGGGAGCCTTGTCCCGGCGAGCGGCGGCGGTCGGTACCGTTGCTTGTAGGGATTGGGGTCGCCACGCTCAGTCCCAACTTTCAAATGTTTTTTTTTTTGCTGCTCAGCCCCCCGGCTCGGTGCTCCCCGCGGAGGGGGACGTGAGAGCTGGCCGTCGGGTGAAAAAAAATAGGCGGTTCAGGAGAAAGCACAAGGGTTTCAGAGCAGACATCCGGGATTTCTCCAGCTTTCCACGGCTGTCTGTGCTGCAGGTCAGGGCTTGCACAGGGGCCCAGCACCATTCGGTCCTGGGGGTCCCTGGAACCGGAACAGAAATAATGTGAAGAAGGACAATGTGGCTGCCGTTGTTATTTTTGCAATCTGTATTTTTGTCTACAAATTCACGAGCGCTTTCAGACTAAAGAAGGCAAAGTTTCTTATCAAAGAGTGTTCCTTGGTAGTTTTTTAAACGGTAATGTTTGCAGGAGGTTCAATAGTTCACATAAGTTAAAGAAAATATCTCTTGTTCCAGAAATGCTATATAAGATCCTAAGGAGGGAAGCAGGGAAAAATATTGCCTGGTAGGTGATAATATATCAAGGTTTCTCTGCTCATTATCAGCATAAGAGACATAATATACATAAAATGTAGGTCACAGCATCCCATTTAACACCGTATTTATCCTTGGTGTGAGAGGCAGTTGCGTGCTACTGCAAAACAAGACATGTTCAGATAAGAAATTTCAACGGCAAAAAGCCTCCTTATCTTTCAGATAAGCAAATGTGCTTGCTTTCCCCACGGATGCTTTTTACAGCGTGTCCTCTCTTCCCCCTTCTCGCTGCCCCACGCTTGCTGCTGCAGGGTGGGTAAGGCTGGGCAAAACTCCCTGTTCGCAGAGTTTGGCCCTTGGGGAACGGAGGGGCTGAAGGCACCAAGGGGCATCTCCAAAGGTACGTGGGCGGGAGCGCGTATCGGCCCCGGCGAGGGCAGGGCGGGCGGGAGGAGGCAGGCAGAGGGGACCGGCGTGTCTTCCCTGCGCCGGCATGCGGGACAGGCAGAGTTGCCGCGCCGGACCCCGAGCAGAGCAGCGGGACCCAAACGCCTGCAGCTACGGCGATGTCAGTAACGGAGGGAGATGCAGGAGCCACCCGGTGACATTTCGGACTCCAGGCGCCATGCTGTGGGTTGCAATCAGGGAAAAAGAGCTGTTGGTACAGTTCAAGGCGGGATGCTATGATAAAGGAAACTTTACCTTCTAAAAGTGTTTTCCCCAAAGATTTTTCAAGCAGCTTGGTAACCTGGCCTGAAGGCCCTGCCCAGAGCCACCAAGCTCCTCTTTGAGTGAGAGGAGACGTTTTGGGGGTGGGGGTGGGTGTAGAAATGTGGCGTAGGAACCGCTTTTGGAGATGAGGAGGAGACGATCGCGAGCTGCCGTCTGCCGGAGGAGGTCAGCTCGCCCTGCGAGCAGCGACAAAGTACTCCTCAACGCTGCCACTTGGATTTTATTCATTTTGGGTCATTTGCCTTTCCTCTCTAGCAGAATAGTTTCTCTAGTAGTCACCTGGCCCTGCAGTCGCCGCAGCTGCCTGAGGGAGGGTGGGGGGACAGGGACACCAGGAACAGGCACCCACGTGTGCCCTGAGGTGCAGATGGGTGTCAGTGTCACCGCTCACTCCCAGCCTCGGCTCTCTTCTTCTGCAGCTGAACGTCGGCGTTTTGCGACTTTCTGGAGGCGGGTGCTATTTGCTGAAAACCAGTGCACTCAGGAGCACAAGCAAAAAGATGCAATTAATGTCCGGTTCGTTCCCTTGGCATTTCTCGGATGAAATGTATATGATGTTCTGCATACTAATAAGAAAATTACAGGCAAGAGCTACCACCATTAAACATGTCCAAAATAATTAAGCGGTAAAGGGTAGCACAGGAGGGTGCAGGAGACGCTGATAGATAATCAGAAAGTTCCTGCAGGTGGAGGCTGACCAGAAATGATAAATGGGAAGGCGGGGGAGGGAGGAGGGGAATGAAGAGGAAATGCTGTTAGCACAGAAAAAACTAAATACTAAGAGAGCGAAGCTCCCGCTTGCCCTCCTTTGCCGAGGCAGGCGGGATGAGCAGCAAGGTGTCAGGAGTGCAGAGATGGATCGTCGAGCAGCTGAAATTTGTCTAAATCATGATGATGAGTGAGCCACCAAAGTGCTGGGCTGAAGCCCGTAAAGGAGACAAGTCCACGAGGTGGGAGGAGTCGGTACAATATGGATGAGGAATAATATTACATGAGAAGCCAGGCATAGCCTAAAAGACTGGTTTTAGCAGGCAGGGAGGAGAAGAGTAATGTGTGTAACACCCACCCCAACCTCAGTAACAAACAAAAAGCAACTTAAAAGCAAGGGGAGCGGCATCAGTGGGCTGATGATGGGAAGCCTGACAAAACTGGGGGTTACCAGTGCCCCCCAGCACAGCCCCGTGCTGCCAGCAGCACCGAGGCCAGGCACTAAGCGAGGGAGTCGCATCCACAGCATCCCTTCCTCTGCATCCCAACCGGAGTGCTCACGGCTGGGGCACGGCTCGGAACTGGGGAAGCACCGTTCGTCTTCCATATTGCGCTACAGCCTGTTCCTTTGGAGGACCGCGCAAAGGTAACGTGATGTCAAGCAGTCAAAGTAAGCGAATACGTATTTATTCTCAATGTGCAAGACGAGTTAGTGAACAAAATCCCCTCCCTTTGAAAGAGCAGCTGTAATGGCAGGGGTTGGAAAAAAAATAAATGAATGGTATTAACTAGAAAGCAGGGACTTGGATCAAAACATGATGGACGTTATGGACAGAAATAGAGAAAGGGCTGGGGAAGACTGTAGAGCCCAAAATTACCTTTATAGAGCTACGTATAGGTATAGAAACACATGAATGAGGCAAGAGAGCGAAGGGCACGGTGTCACTGACCCCCCGGGGCTGAGTTCGGGGTGTTTCTGCAGTCTCTGCTGTGAGCACAGTGTTAGCAAAGGGGGGCGGAGGGATGGCGCCGTCACGGGATGTTTCAGATGGTTTGGCCGAACTTTTGATGTCTGGAAGTTTTTGAAAGTAGGTTAAGACATCCAATAACAAAACGCCCAGGCAAGCAGGCGCAAGCCGCCCACGGAGCCATGGCCCCCGGCCTCCCCGGGCCCCCATGCCACCTTGCTTCTGAGGCAAAGAAGCAAAAAAAATAAGTTAAGTAGTCTAAAATCAGCTAAAATGGAGAGAGCTGCATACGACGTAGTTACCTAGGTTTTTATCAGGCACAAGGAATAAGTTGGTCTGGAATTGCATAGCTTGCAGAGTGCCTTGTAGGCTCTTCCTACCCCCACAAAATTCACTCTAATAGCAAGATTTCAAGATTTCCAGTGGAAGATGAGCTGGAAATAATGAAGATACCGCTGGCAAAGCAGGGAAGTCCTTACACAGGATCATTTCAAAACATGAACTGGGAAAATGCAGTGTCTTTCTGGGTAGCTCAAGGGAGAACCGCCGACCCCTGGGAGGTTAATATGCTGCTAGGGGAGCCCCACAAGGGCAGGGTGCTGCGCCGCGCCCGCAAAAGGGCTGCCAGCCCCTCGCCGGCCCGCAGCTCGGTTTTCCCTGCCTGCCGCGGAGTGTGGAAACCCAGCAGTGTTACCCAGTGCCTTGGATGCAGTCACCGCTAAGATACCAAATCTCACCCTTTAGTCCCCTCTTTTAGAGATAATTTTCACTGTCGTGTTCTGATTTCTCCCCCCCCCCTCCCTTTTTTACGCTAAATATATTTTCCAGGCTGTATTTTTAAAACTGTGGAAACCGCGTAACTTGAATTTTTTATAATATGTATATTTTTTCCCCTCTCCATCTGGAAAGGCCCTTGGAACTCATTTCATGGTCTACATTCCCTATTAGCGGGAATGAGGCTAGGTCCTTACTCAATTCGATAAAAGTTAAATTAAGCTGAAAAGCATTGGAGGAAAACAGCTTCTATATTTATACAGAAATTCGAGGTGAAAACACAAGGCTGAAGCTTTGATGTTGTAAAACTGGGAATATACTTCTAATCTCATGAACGGTCCAGCGGGTTTCTGCAGGACTGTTTCCTGTACGTGGCTTATGCCTAAGAGCATCTCTGCGAGCATGGCGGGGATGGCGCAAAACTTCCAGCCCCAGCAAGCCCGCGCCGACAGCCCGGGGCAGCACAGGCGGGCTCGGACGGCACGCTGTGTACACGCAGATGCGGGGAAGTTGGTGCCTGTAGGTCTGAAAATTTGCTACGTACATACAGGCTTTCAGCGTCCTCGTTTTTCTCCAGCTCAAAGCTGCACGCAGGGCTGAGCCACGCGCAGCCGGCAGCCTCACCGCCCTGGGCTGGGACCTCTGTCCTTTCTTCTGCCCACCTCGGCGTGCTCTGGGACGTGAGGGGTGACGGACGGCGGGGAAGACTGGAGAATACGCGCCTGCCTCCGCGTCGATGAGCACTATCCGAAGCTGGCTCAGCACGTCTCTGCAGCTGAGCAAACGTGTCTTGTGCCGGCTTGAGTCTTCGGAAAGTCAAAAGGCAGGACGGCCAGGCTGGGTCGCGGCGGTAGCAAGGGAAGTGCCATGGGAAGCCGTGTGACGCTCCTGGAACTGCACGTAGGTGCTGCTGGTGTCACAGATAACCTCACTTCTCATCAGCCGAAGGACAGCAGTCGTTTCCCATTTGGTGATGAACAGATGGGCAGCGAGCCTTTCATAGAATCATAGAACTGCCTAGATTGGAAAAGACCTGTAAGATCATCTACACGACTTTTAAGAACACCCAGGGATGGGGACTCCACCACTGCCCTGGGCAACCCCTTCCAATGCCTAATG
>JAVKLA010000090.1:1592999-1621198 GCA_034782735.1 Sagittarius serpentarius | reverse complement strand
CTGTCAGTAACGACATTCTTCCCAATACCCGCTCTAACCCTCCCCTGGAGCAACTTGAGGCTGTTTCCTCTCATCTGTCTCTTGTTCCTTGGGAGAAGAGACCGACCCCCACCTCGCTACAGCCTCCTTTCGGGTTGAGCATGTGGTGGTGGTGGCGGTGGCATGCAGTCCCCGGGCACGTCCCCAGGTCTGCTTACTGCATCCAGCCCTGAAAAATCACAGCCGTGTTTTCAGTTGTGACAAGCCTGTCAGGTGCTGGGGATTGCCAAGTGCACACGAAGCCTGAACGTGACCGAAAACCTATTCGTTTCGTATTCGTATTACGTGTCCGTGGTGGATTCCTGCAGAATACGCTGTGTTCCTGCAGCCCCACTGAAGTAGGGATTTACGGGAGCTGGGCCGGCACGAGGGAGGAGAGCTCCATAGCAAGTCCTCAGTAAAGCGCTCTTCGCTGATGAATGGTTTCGCATGTTTTTGTAATAGACTGGCAAAAAGGTAAATAGATGTGCTAACGTGAAAAATCAAGTTTCATTTTAATGAAATGTTTATTCATAGCAAGATTAATATTAACGTTCAATTGATCTGTGGAATTTTTCCCCATCAAAAAATAATGCGATACAGTCTTTGCTTTTCTGCACTGAAAGCGTCTTCCAATTAATTGGCAGATAATGCACTGTAAATCCAACACCGCCACTCAGACAGGCCCAGGCCGTTATTTTTTTTAAGTGCACAACCACTCAATGAATAATTAATAACAGTTTATTGTGCTATTCAACTATTACTAATGTATCGGTACTGTAGAGCAGGTAACAAATTTTTTTTTTATAGTAGGGAAACAATGAAAAGTAAGAATTAATATGTACATACATATATATATATAAAAGCTGGTTACCCCACATATCCTGCATGCATTAAAAATCTGACCTAACGCCCCCACGGCAAGCCACAGCTGCCACGTTGTGCTTTGTAGAAAGGAGCCCCAAACTTTGTCAGCGATCTAAACGAACTCCACACAACTTGGTCTAATCTGGAAGCAAATGCGCTGGCTCCTCTGGCGAGTTCAGAGGCCGGCAGCCAGGGCAGCTCCGCAGCGAGAGGATGGCTCAGCGCCTTGCAGTGCGTGGCGGCAATTAACGTGGGGTTCAGGAACAACTTACTCTGCAGCTGAATTTAAAAAAGGAGCTCTTACCATGGCAACTAAGGCAACGTACAGCACTGCATGTCCTCCGCCCCACAGCAGGTACCCACCGAGAGCCGCATTCCCCGTGTAGGACAGGTCCATGCTTTGCTTCTTTGCACCAGGCAGAAACGTGCCTGGGTTTATAACATTAATATTGATTAAAGAATTTTATGACTAAGTGTGAGGAGGAAGCAAAATCCTGTTCAGCGCTGCGAATAATTTCAAATGCTTATTTTTAGGCCAGCGTGAGATAATTGACTTACACCGAGCTGTTAACGTTGCGACGGAGCCAAGGGCCAGGTACTTAACCCTGTTCCTGGCCCTTAATGGCTTCGGGTTGCAAAGCAGCCCCCGTGCACGTTGTCAGCGACGGGTCCCTGGGCCGCACTCCCTGGGGCTTCGTCCTTCCTCCATTACGGGAAGAAACAGCAAGAGCTTGTATACTTGCCACTGCTCCTTTCTCAAGGCTTTCAGCTTCATCAGCATCCTTTTGAATTCGTAATGAATCCAGGTAGGCTGTAAAGTAAAACGAATAAATACAATTCAACGTGAAAAACCTCTCCAAAATCTTCTTTGTGTATGTTTGTTTGCTAATCCATGGCTTTTTCTTTAAATGTTCACGCACAAACAAAACCAGCTGAAATTAAAAAACCCTTCACATATTCAACGCTGAAAACATGAAAAATCCAGCTCCAAAATTAATTACCTTGGGAAGCTGTAAGAAACTGAAAATAGGGCTTGGAGTGAAAGTGTAATAATAATAATAATAATTATTATTATTATTATTATTGTTATAATATGTTTAAGCAAGAAAAGCAACCTTCCAAGGGCAGAGCCTGCAAGGCGGCTAGTCCAGAACGCAAGGAGAGGCAAGTGGGAGGACATCCAAGGGAGGCTGCTCCCCACCGGTGAGGAGCTGGTGCCGGTGGGATATGGAGTCGGAGGCCCCTGTGCCGGAGCAGACCCCCGGTAGCTAAGGGCAGGGATACGTTTCTATCCCTGCTTGTGCCTGCGTGCGTCGTGTCCTTTCCACCACTGACCTTCCCGTGCACCTCCTCCGTGGTCTGTCGAAGGAAATTAGTGTTGCAATTAATTCTGTGGGGTTTGGAGCCAAGACCGTGCACTTGGCCCCTCTGAGCACCGAGCGCTTTCCAAAATGGGAGGAAACCTGTGCAGCCGCATGCCTTCAATGGGACCTATAAAGGGAAAATTAAGGAGTTCACGCCTTTCTCCTGTTGTTATGATATTTATTATGAAGGGATTTTTTTCTGCTTGTTCTCATTTAAAGGAAAGGCGTTCCTCCTGCAGGAGAGCCCCTTCTGCGACGCCGGGAGGCAAGTGATTCAGTGGCGTGGAGGTTTTCCAGCCTAACTTTTCTCCCTCAGTTGTCAGGGAGGACGGTCTGAGCTGAATTTTAACAAACCTGCTTGCCTGCCAGCTCCTTCAGTATCAGTGGCAAAAAATAAATGGAGAGTTTGAAACAGCCAGAATGCAAATCCCACCCCGCTGCACGTAGTCGTCTCTCGTGAAGAAGACGCTGCTGCTGTCGTGGGCCAGCGACCGACAGAGATCATCTGCGGGTCAAACAGGAGTGGACAACTCCTGCTCTCTCACTGTAAAAAAAGAGGTTAAAAAAGAGATCTTTTGTACTTTCGTGTGTTTGGAAACACTCCCCCTCCCATCCAAATGTGTCCTGGATCCCCTCACTTTGGGGCTTTTTTGTTCTTTGGGAACCTTGAAGGTCCGACTCCGCTCCGGGAAGGCAGTGGCTGTCATCCGGCAGCCTAAGAGGGAACCAAGTAAGATTTAAAGAAAAAAACTCCAAACGGAGGGGTTCAAATGCGATTAGAGGTCAGCCCCTACGGCTTCCCGGGGCAGCAGTGTGGTGGGGAGCAAGTTTTGAAGGACACTGTCATCTCTCCAGCTGTGGGGTTTCTAAGGAATACGTTGGCTACACCTTGTCTCCGAGCTCACAGCTCCCATTTTTTGGCACTGCCAAGGCGACGAGCTGGGTTTTGAGGCAGGACCCACATTTGTTGTGACTGAGTAGACTCTCTCCATAGGACACGAATTCTACGCCCAGGGCTTTCTGAGTCTCGAGCACAAGCATTCACCAGCTGGTAGACAGTCTCAGGGGAAACTGCACCAGGCTTGCTCATCCAAATAACAAATTAAGGCTCTGTTGAGGCCACCTAGTGCTATTGAAACGTGCAGCCAAATTTAGGTAGAGGTGAAGGAAACATTCCTTTCCTTGCAGGGAATGTTTCTGTGACGATAATCACGTGAGGACGGTGACCCCCAGGGTTGAGGGTCCCTGCCCGCCCATCCCACCCCGCTCCCAGCCCTTTGCAGGGGTCATCCACGTTTGGCTGAGTTTAGGAGCGATAAAGCTCCAGGACATCTTCTGGTGAAGGATACTGTCCAGAAACCATAAACCAGCTCCCGTGAGAGTTTCTATGTCGGTTATCGACTCCTGCGTCCCCTCGGGCATCCCAGCTGCGCAACATCTCCGTAGCTACTTCTCTTTTTTCCTTTCCCTGTGCTTTCCCTTTGGCCTCCTCTGGCTTTCTCCTTCTCCCACCCTGTCTTCGTGCTGACACTTCTGCTGTTGGACCCCATTAAAGCGCCAAACACGCATCAGGCAGCATGTCCCGGTGGTTCAGGCTCTGCTAGGAGATGCGGATGGGTGCTACGTTTTCAGCCTCGGTTTGTGCGTGTCTGTCCGCTTTCCTCTCTGCCGGTCCGTCCCGTTCCCTCGGGGACCTTCCCTTGGCCAGAGCCAAGGGACCTCAGGCCATCGCGTCTCTGCCGGCCGTAGGCTGGGAGCTGTAGGATCGCGAGAGTCGGTGAAGGCGGCTACAGGCAGCGGGCGTGACGGGTGCACAAACAGAGGGTTTGGGCTTTGCCTGTCCATCCCACCGTGTCTGCCTGTCCATCCCGCCACGCAGGGCTACAGCATCCTCCCGCCTGACGTTTCGCTGAGATCGCGATGAGCCGCTTGAAGCGGGGACGAGCAGTTCCTCGAGCGGCGGCGGAGGACCGGGGCGGTAGTAAAGCGAAGCTCGGCCAGCACCTAAACCCGCCGCGTTCCCGTGGCTACTGCTTTCCCCAGAGCAACCGGGACGGCCGCAGCCCAGCGCAACCCGGCCTGCGACACAGAGCTGCGTCCCCCCCGGCACCGCTGCGGGGCCAGGGTGTCCCCCGCGTCCCCCACCCCAACCATCCCGCTGGGACACGGCACCACCGGCCCCCGGGATGCGCCTCCTCGGGCCCGTGCGAATGCATCCCCATGGCGCGGGGGGCCTGGGTGTGAGCCCGAACAACGGGCACCCCGGCGTGGGGCACTGGGGTAGGTGCAGCCCCTGGCTTTGGGGGCTGCAGAGAGGGGCAAAGCGCTCCTTGAAAAACTCGTGGTTATGTCCACAGGGCGAAAGCCGTCCTGGAGGAGGGGGAACGTGCCACCGTTGGCACAAAGGCAAATTGGCAAACACAGGAATGTGTTAAAGCTGTCAATAAATGGCTAAATGCAGTAAACTAAGAGAGCATTTTCCTTTGTTCTCCACTTTTGATGTTATGTTTAAATCGAGCATGAGCTCGACGTCTGCTTGAGTTTACTTTTGTAGCTGTAATTAAGGGAGACTAGAGATCTCTGGAGTGTTGTCGTCTGCTTATTTTTGTATGCTGGCTTATGTTAAAATCTGTCATGCGTTCCCGGCGGAGGGCAGGAGATACGGCGCCAGGCTTTCGCAGCCCTTATTGAAACGTTTTGTGTACCGCAATCATTTCCAGGCAGCTTTTCAAGCCGCTCTCGCTTCTGGGTGGCTGGAGGAGTTTGCTTGTTGCAGACGCTCCTTGCAAACCCCGCTCCCCAGCCCAGCCAGCAGCGGGGGCCGTCTCTGCTCCCCGAAAGCCGGGCTGCACGGCCGAAACAGGGCCGTGACAGCTCGCCGTCGCCGGACCCTGCGCTGAGGGAGCTGCTGCCCGAAGGATGCTCTGCTGCCTGGCGCCAAGGAGCTGCCGTTAAGAGAGGACGTGGATGGGGCTTCTCCTTGGGAGGGAAGAGATGCGCTTTCTGCCTGCGGTAAGCCAGACGCCGGTGCCGGGGTGCCTTGAAGGGCGCAAGAGGTTTGGGGAGCCCTGGTTTTGCTGCAGCTCTTGCCGGGGCGTGCGAGGGGAGGGAGGTGCGATCGGTGGGCACGAGCCCTGGGGGGGAGGGGCGAGGGAGCAGCTCCTCAGCCCGGTGTGGTACTGCGGGTGCAGGAGCGGGGGCGGTAGGGGCTGGGTCCTTTCTGTCCCCCCCCAAATTGTCCCAAAGGGGCCAGCAAGTCATGAGAGGTGCTGGCAGGAGCTCGGTCTGCAAACGGTGTGCCGCGGTGCTCTGCTGATGGGACCAGCCCTCGCGCGTGGATGTAAGAGGCAGAAACCCATGTAGGGCCTTTGCTGTGCAGGTTTTTGGGTCTGGTTTTTGAGGTTGTCTTGTTTTGTTGGGGCATTTTGATTTTCGTGTGACGTGAGGCTGTTGGGACCTGCCCGGGAAGCCTGGAAATGGCACGTCAGTAGCGCTGCACACCGAGCTGCGGAGGTGGGGAGAGAGGCATTGCACCCGCCCCCCCGAAATCGGGCTTTGTTTTACTTTTCAATTAAAGACTCGGAGCTTGCAAAAGCATACGGCTCCCCAGAGGCCCTAAGGCAAAGCCAGGGACAAACAGATTGAGGTCCCTGATACGTCTAAGCAGAGTATTTTCAAGATCTTCCTCCTTTGATCAGAAATGTAAAAGTCGGTATGAGCCCGGCTTGAAAAGAAAAAAAAAAGATTACGCAAGGTGCTTCAGGAAACTTGCTGTCAGTAACTGAGAGAAAAAGCCCCTGAGCTTCCTCGGTGGAGAGCGGAGCGTAACTCTGGTTGTGCGTGCATGGCCGTGCCTTCAGGCTGTTTCGCTGTGAAGCAAGACTCTAGTGTTGCTTTCCCAGTACTTTGCACTTTTTTTAATCAGGCGCACGGTGTTGCTTTTAAGGAGCGCAACTCCTTACGCAGACCTCCGGGCTGTCCGAGCTCCAGGAGGTGTAAAACCCCCTGGGCGGCGCAGGGCTGCTCACGCCGCCTGCACGGCTGCGCTCCGGCGCGGCTCTGCGCCTGCTTCCATCGCTGCCTTCACCCTCCTGCAGCTTGCAAACGGTTCCTTTCCAATGTGAATAAACAGCGTTACTGGGTGCGCTGGTGGCTGTGCTGCCGAAACCGTAGCGCTCTCGTTTACTGCCCTCGCGGCTGTGATTTCGCTGCTGGTCGTACGCTACTGACAGCGTGGTTATTTTGCAGCATTAAATACAGTAAACATCAAATACCCTAAGTACAATCTGATACGATCCAGTATGATTTTGCTGCTGTTAGCCTACATCGGTTATATTTTTAATTGGTTTTTTTTTCACATTCTGATCTTAATGCTTTCGCCCTGCTACAGAATACGCAGGTTACGATTTCAGAGTCTACAATGGCTTCACGCTATTTGCGCAAACAGGCTACAGAGAGGGGGTGCTGATGTGTAGCGGCGTTGTACAAACGAGGGATAACCCCGCTTGAGTCCAGGCAAACCTGCGCAGCTGACGTGAGAGGGAAACCAACAGCATAGCGCTTCAGCAAGAAGCAAAACGTATTTTTGCTTGTTAATGGGTGGTGCTTTCCTTAGTCCGGCCTTTTAGGCTTAGGTTTCTGTCCCGGTTGTTGTGAGCACCGGCCCCAATAGCGATGCCCCTCTCCGAAGGGGTCTCATCTGCTCTCTTGACACCAACGTTTGCCTTCGGAGGGTCTTGACTTAGCGAAGCTGTTTCATTCGCTGCTTCAAGTCTGAGCATCGGAGGACGTATGGCTAATTCACTGCTATTGCAGAGATTATGGTAAACATGAAAATACCCTCGCCAGGTCACCAAAAGCTGTTCTCTGGGAAAAGAAAGGGGAGGAGAAAAGGAGCCAGCCTGCTCCTGGGTGCTGCCTGGGGCTGTGGGGTTGGGAGTTTGTCTGCTCCGAAACCCGTTATGGGTTCCTCCCTCCCAAGAATTTATGTCATGCAAAAGCAAACGTAAGTTGGAAATAGCTGACCTTTTGGTCCTTACGCTCCATGGGCTGGCAGACCGAGCGCTGGCACAGGCACCTGCAGACCCGGGGGTGTCCCCAGGTCTCACAGCCCCGCGAGAACACGCGCACCACCCACGTCAGCTCCCCGACCGCCGGCGTGCCCGGCTTTCCACCGACCGCCGCCCCGCGAGCACAGCGCTCAGGGCCTGGCTGCTTTCTCTGGGTTTACCTTAAGCTTTATTATAAAAATGAAGCCCTTAGTAATTCACGAGAGGACTGAAGTAGTACATTAAGTTTCGCTTTCCAGATACCGGAAACAACATTATAAGGAAAAAGTAAGACCTAATACAGCAAAATGCCTTGCTACTTGCTCCTATCTGGCTCAGCCAAAGTTATCACAGTGTGCACTATTAGAAGGGGATTGCCCTGTTCCCACGGCGCAGTCCTGCTGTGGCTGTTCTGCAGGCTCTTTCTCCCGCAGATGTGTGGGGAAGCTGCTTTGATGTGACGAAAAGGTAGGACCAGCGATGTCCTGTTCACAGGCTCATTCTGGCAGACACAGCCTCGTTCTAGCCAAAACCTTGCTGCTTACTCTGATTGCACCTAAGACCTTGAAAAGTCCCAGGAGCGGGATCTTGCATTGTATGCATACAAAAGCATTAAGCGTGCATCATCTCTCTCTCCGTGGGTTTGTTACCCAGTAAGTGGATAACACAGGTCCGGGAGCAATATATTTTGCTTAGACGTTTTTGTGAGTGTTTCTCCTTCCTGCTGCTTGTGCCGCCCCGTGCGCTGCCCGTGCTGCCGTGGGCACCCCCTCCAGCTCCGCAGTGCGTGCTCAGAGCGCGTCCACCATAGATCTCCAGAACTTCACTGAGGGAAGAGCCCTTGCTTGGAGGGGTTCTCGTGGAGTCGTCCTTTCACTGTGCAGCTATGGGTGTCTCCTCTGGGGGACCTGGCCGTGTTCTCCTGCCATGAGCTTTAATCCATCCCAGCTGCTGTCCCAGCCTGGCCGAAGCCGTCCAGAGGAGCGCCGGGCAAACAGCTCGGAGGGGAGAAGAGTTACCAGGGCTCTTCCAAAGATGCTTATGGATATGAAAGTAGGTGACAAGTAAATATCCTGAGCTGCTAGAGTTACTGCTTTATGTATGTGCTGGTTGCATTGTTTTGCTCTATAAACAGCAGTAGGATTTTAGGTAACCCCTTGTGTAAGAAAGCTCACGTTTATAACAGGGGAACCTCCTGAGCTGTCCTCATATGGGCAAGGAGGGAGAGAGACCACCTTGATCATTTGGAGATGAAGAATGAGCAGTTTGTGTCAAAAATTAAGGGGAAAAAATGAATTGGAAGACTTCCTGGAACTGTTCTGGAGCTACAGATGACATTTCTCTTGTCCAGGCTGACCAGAAACATGATCGCCAAAGCCAGTGTAATCAGGAGAGGTTCTAGAGATACACCTCTTTAACGTTTCCCCCACCTGCGGGGAAGGCGTCGTACGTGGGGGTGTTCGCAGGAGCACCCAAGAGCTGCCACCACCCCGCACCTCCGCCGAGAAGAGGACAGCGAAGGGCCGCTCAACGTGACGCTTTGCGCTAACAGGACGTGTGGCTTCTCACCTGCAGGTGACACGGGGTCTTACGTCTGCTTCCAACGGCCCGTGGAGGCACTGCAAACATCCTCCAGGCAAGACACGTGTCTGACTGCAGTTCCCCACCAAAAAGTCATGATCTCGAGGGTCCAGAATACGCTGCCAGGCTCACGTCAGCTGCCTGGCCTGGGGGGGTACAAGCTTGTACTTGTTGCGCCTCACGAAGCGGCGTTGCGTTTGGGGAAGCTGTAGAAGCGATGACTACCTGCAGTGCTCAGCGCTGCAGCGGAACTACCTGTCACGTCGAGGGTGGGAATGAAATTTTGGGAGCCCGCCCTCACTGTTGGTGAAGGTTACGCTCTACGCAGTGCCCCAGCTGATGGAGTGGGAGGGCGGGAAAGCACGGGAGAAACTAAGGGGCAGGAAGGAGATGGAAAACTCGGTGCCGTTCAGCTAAGAACTGTTGGCAGCGAGCACAAAATCTGCTGCAGGTGTGGGCAGCTTTACACCTGCGACCTGCTGGCGGAAGCTTGGTCTTCAGCAATCACCCGCGTGTCCTGGTGGGTGGGTGTACCTGGAGCCTGGTGTTTGGACACGCTGTGAGCCACCAGGACCTTCCCTGTGAACCCCGAGTCTCATGGATGAGCACCACAGGTGAGCCCAGATCAGTCCTCCTGAAAACACCGGTTTGCTCTCACGATGAAGGCGTCACCCAAGGGACCAGGCTCGAGCCTCCCTCCTTCCCAAGGCAGGATGGGGAGAGCTTTGCCGGAGCACCGAAGGAGTCGGTCCCTTACTTACAGAGGTTGCAGTGCCCCAAGATGGAACTATGTAAAAAGGACTGTATAAATGTGAAAGGAAATGAAAAATGAGGCTTCACGGTCTTTGTACTCCCCAGCCACGTCCCCCGCTCAGCTAGGATATCTGCATAGCGCGTCCCCCGTGACGGGTTGGGAACACGGAGCAGCTAATGCAAGAGATGATCTCTTTTCACGTTCACTTGCTATTTTTTCCCGAAGAAAATAAATTTTTTAACTTAACTTTTTCACTGTGTGTGTTCTAGAGCACGGACAAGAAAGGTTAGTTATAAATAATGTAAAGCTACATCCCCTGTTGAAGGGAAGGAAAATACAAGGAGCCTCATAAAGAGAAACACAGCGGCACCCTCAGTGGAAGGGGAAGAGCCAAGGGAGATGGGGATCCCACCAGGCCACCGAAGCCCTTCTCCTGCCCATGGAGAGAGCTGCCCGCGGCAGCCACGTCTGCACAAGCCAACCCTGACCCTGACAGCAGCTCCGGAGGCTTGTCAGGGCAACGAAAAACGCAGCAAAGGAGGCTGGATCAAAGCAGCATCTGAGCACAGAAACACTTAACTGGGCAGTGCTCTGGAAACTACTGGAAGATAAGGCCAAAGAGGAAGGTGTCATCTTCCACCCAGCTTTTTAATCAATTCGGCCAATTTTCTGTGCATGGCAGAGGGCTGGCATAGCTGCTGCCCGGCCAGCGCGGTGCGTCACCCCCATGTCCCCACCGCATGTACGTGCTGCCTGCGTGGTCTCTCTGCATCAAGTCGCTGGGAAAAGCTCTGCCCAGGGATGAGCCGTCACCCCACTGTGCTCCCACCTCAGGACAGCCCGGCGACGTGGTGCCCTCCCTTTGGGGAGGGGGGCAACGGACCGCTGAGCACTTGGTAATTCACCCTCGGGCGCCCGAGTGGTGCAAGCCGCGCAGGAGCCCTGGAGCTGTAGCCTTCCACCCCTGCCTGGGTCTCCTCGCTTTCTTTTGTCCTTTTGTCCCCCCGTGCAGAAGATCAGTCGCTCCTCACGCAAAGCGAGAGGGACGACGACTCACTGATGGAGAAAAGGAGCATTTGGTGATGGGCTGTGGGACGAGCTTCGTGCGGGAAAGAATGCAGGGGAGGAAGAAAACCGCTGCAGAGGTTGCATGGAGTACGACGGGCTTCGAAAGGACCATGGCGAAACAGGGTAAGGCGGAAAATGAGGAAGCGGTGGTGCCTTGGCAGCCCCGTCAGCGCCTGCCTCCTGCTCCGGGCACAAGCGCAGCCGCAGCCCGGGACGCTGCTCTGCCCCGGGACCGGCGGGGAGCAGGGCTGCCGGCTCTCAGCACGGAGAGGCGGCTCCGCGGGCACCTCACCTGCCCTGGGATGGGAAGCTGAAGTGCAACGCGTGTGTTCGAGATCCCGCACTTTTACTTATTAAGGCTGGCCACTGTATTCTTGCAATGCTGAGGGCGTGATGGCTTTCTACGAAAAGCCATTTTGTTTTGTATATAAAGGAGGTTGTAAGCATTAATAGAGCAAAATATGTCTTCGTCATTTTGTGTGGGAAATTAGAAAGCTTTTGCTTCGGCCAGATAGGAAAACAACGGACCTCGACAGAAAAATAAGAGGAAAGTGATGTGCGGTTGTGTTAGTAGCAATATACACTTCATCTTACAGTTCAAGAGAGTTTAATTCTAATTTTTCAGAAGAAACTTCTGAGGAAGAAATCACCCAGAAATGATTTTATTTTCTCTTAATAATTCAGACATAGAAGTGACTCCACTCCATGCCTTTGCTCTCCTCCACGGAAGAAAGTGGCGGGAGCAGGCCATGGCTGCCGCGCAGAGCTGAGGCTGCTCGCCTCTCCCCGCTGCGGGGCAAGGCTGAGCTTGCCCCCCCCCGCCCCCCGCCCCGAGCGGCAGAGCCGCTCTGCAACACTCCTCTGATACCAGACTTGGGAAATCACAAAGAGTTTATGGATGGAAACTGTTGTTCTTTTAATTATATGCTGAGCGTTACGCTTCACGGTGTTCATGAAGCTACGCAGGAAGTGAACACGGAATTCCTGAACAGTCTGCCAACGACAGCAACAGTCCATCAGAGGACACGTTGGTCAGCGAGAAGATGGCAGTACCTCCTTGCTGCACATGTTTAATGCTTGCTGCCTGTGAAGGGAGTGGGGGCAGAGGGCCTGGCAGGGGCTGCTTGCGATAGATAGCTCTTCCATCTCACCCCTCCCACGGAGGTCCAGCTCCCGTCAGCCCTCCATTGCCCACTCCACATCCCGCTCCTGCCGGGACACCACAGCTTGGCGGGGGTTTAGGTCGCAAGCAAAGCATCTTCCAGGAACTTTTGGACGGTAGGACGGTTGTGTTGGGCTTTTGGTTTCCGTACAGATGATAAACACAATTTCAGTGCGTTGGTGGTGGCTTGGTTACTGTGATGATGCGTGATGCTCTGCGACAAAAGACGTGCATTGCACTCTGCTCACTTCGACGTTAATAACTTTTTGCTGTCTCTGAGTTGTCCTTCAGGGCTATATCACAACGTTATTATTCCTTTAAGAAAGGCTAAAACGTGTTTGCCTCCTAACAGCTAATGATTTCTTCAGCACGTGGTTGTTCACGTACACTTGACTTTTTAGCCTTGTGTCATACAGCGATGGGAAAAATACAACTAATTTTAAAGATTTTTTTTTTTTTCCTATTTAAGTGGCAAGGTTTTCAGTGAAAATGTCTGTTTGGGAGAAAGACACTCTCCTGTCTACTCTTCCTATGGCTTTGTCACAAGAAACATGTTGTGAGCCGTGCTGCAGCAATTACAGCATCGCTGGACGGCTGAGGGGGCAGGGACCTCTGCGAACGCTCCAGCCCAAGCCCCTGCTCGAGGCAGGGTCACACGCAGCAGGCTGCCTGGGGCCTTGGAAACACAGAAAATTAGGTTATAAAAATCAACACAGAAAATCAGGGACTCCTGACGCACCGCTGGGACAGAGCTGACGGCAGCAAAGTCACCCTCATCATCCTCTTCCCTATTGTGGGCAGCGTAAAGGCTGGCTGCCGTTAAACTACCGTCCCGAAAGCAAAGGGTGCGCTTCGTGCTGGGCTTGCTGCCTTTCAGCTGTTTCACACCAAATCCGTAATTCAGAGCAGCAACCTGACTCCTGAACAAGCGTGAACCCCTCATGGGCGCTGGGATTAAGGGAGGATGCGTGGTCCCTCAGCGGACATTAGTGGTCCCTGGGACAGACGGACAGCGTGTACTTGGCTTCAAGTATCTCAGCACTTCGGGGCCAGCTTTATGGTAAATGTAATCTGTCACGAGGAAACTGTAGTTTGGGAGGAAGATCTGCTTTGTAGGGGCACGTTAAATCCACCGTGGGCGCGTGGGCGCCCTGCGAGCCGGTGCCCTAAATTGGGTATCTGGCAGCAAACTTTAATGGAAGTTTCGAATTCTTTTACTGCTCGGTTTTCTACTTGAAGAAAAATTCATCAAACGGGGACTGCTAGGAAAGCAGATCACAGGGCCACTTTTCAGAGAAATAGGTCTGCTTTAAAGACATCACTTGTTTCAAGTCTGCTCTTTGCAGAGGCCATGGCTGGCAGTCTCCAGCCAAGAACTGTTTTTCCGATGGCTGCCCTGCGAGGCAGCAGACCCTTCCTCGGCTTGGCCGGCCGCGAAGCCCCCCGGGTGACTCCTGTGCTCCCGTGCCACCCTCGGGCTGGAGGTGGCGATGGCTCTGGCTCTCGCTCCTCAGCGCTTTCTCAGGAAGCAACGTCTTTTTGACAAAGAGGTCCCCCCATGTTCCCCTGCCGTGTCTGCGGCCCGTTCCCTTTTCTCAAATTACGAACATCTTTGTCATGAAGCAGAAGGGGTTAAGAGCGTTAATGTCATCCCGTTTAACTTTTGCAGCCCATAAGTTGAACTCGGGGACTTCTCCGATGACAAAAAAAAACCCCTGCCCGGTTTGCAAAAAAAGGAGATGGAAGAATCTGATAGGTGAATGATTTGCTCGTCCCTTCATCTTTCTTTACCCCTTTAACCTGCACTAAACTCACTCAGTGTACTATATTTAATAATTTAGTAACCTAATACAAGTCGTATATTGCTCTTTCGGAACAGTAAAGCGATCACATTTAGCTGGCATATAGCCTTGCACGTATGGTTCCTGAAGTTACCTAATTACGGTCACAAATCCAAATACCTCGATTTATCTGAGTGCCAGAAATCCTGCTGCTAAAACCGCGGAGAGACCGAGGTGTTTTTCGCTTCCAAAGAGCCGCTAAGATCGGCTGAGCTGCACCATTTTATGCCACCGAGGCTGTGGCTGTGCATGGCTGTTTCACTATAGGAAGCTATACATTCTGGGGAAAGCGTCTGCTTTTCTACTTCTGTGTGTGATTATTTTGACACGGAAGAGCACGGAGTGTGGACAAATCTGTCGTTCCTTTTGATAATTTTAATTTATGACTTTTATTTTTCATACCTGGTCTTCTCCAGCTGCATCTCACAATTTCTGATTATCACGAGCTCTACTTTTTTTCCCATTTTCTCTAGCAGACCTATCAATTCTAAGCTGTTTTCTTCCTCTGCAAAGTCCTGGTTAATTGAAAATGTCAGTTATTGTATTTGACGATATTTTCTCCCCTATTCTAACTCTGGCTGTGGTAGTGATTGTTGTGAGAAGAGACTTTATCCTAAATCTAGTCATGAAGACACAGTGCAAAAGTCTCGGCTGCCGTAAATCAATAAGGCATTCAGGAGAGCTACTTCAGCTAACCGGGATTTAACCCCCAGTTCTCATCTGTCTAATACCTTGTAGGAGAAGTACGGATATTTTTCCAATTTCTCTTAGTCTCGTTTTAGTTTCATATATTCTACATCTCTACCAGCGCTGCTGTTGGCTCCTTACAGAGACGCTGAGACCCGTGAAACTAAAGAAATCCGATGAAAAGCCCATGGGCTGCTTGCGGCAGCTGCCTTAGAGCAGCGAGTGCCGGGGACCCGCACTCAGAGGTATCAGAGGTGCCCGGGAAGGGCCGGGGAGAAGCTGCCGGAGGCGGGCAGGTTGCCCACGCCACCCGGCCTGCCCTGCGGTCAGCAGGGAGGAGCGGGGCCCCGGGGAGAGGACGGACCCTCGGTTTAGGTCGGGATATATTCCCTGGAGACGTTTCCTCCTCTGTTGCAGAGGGAAGTTTGTTAGACGCCTGGCTTCTAGACGGTTAAAGTTTGGGGAGGTGAGGCCCTTCCCAGCTTCCGAAAAAATCCAAACGCATGTCGGAGGTGAAAAAAGCCACTTCAGATATTTCACTTTACCTGCAAGGTTTAGGAAGACGAGTTGAACAGTGGGAAGCACCAGCGCAGTAGGAGCAGACTGTAGCAATGGGGGAAGCAACTGAAGAGCTGTCTGGGTCAAATGTCCAGGCTGCTATGATTAAGAATTAAAATTTTATCCTCTTGGAAAGTCTGATGCGGGGCATTGTATGGAGAACCTGTCTGTAGGGAAAAAGAAATAGTGACAATTGCGGCTTACTTCCTTAAGATCCGAAACCCCTAATATTGCTGCTTCCACTGCTGCGTTGGGAAGATGCGGGAGCTACCGGGAAGTGCAAGACTCTGCTGTTCCAGACTTTCAGGCAATGTTCAGCTTAATCAGTAGCAGAAAATTAAGGCAGAAGAAAACGTGCAATTGAATTTGAGCAAGGACCAGTGAACCACTCTTTCCTGGAAGAACAATGACCTCTCATCATCATCGAAAGAAGAGTCTGCCCACGGTATCATTTTTATTCTCCAGCTGCAGACGTAACTCGCTCTGCATCTTGTCCAAACCTCCTTCCTAATCATCGTGAAAGAGGTTGACAAGGCACAAGATTACCCCCAAGTATGCGTTTTTTCTTATACTTATCTGACTGTCCTTCAGCATCTGACTAGCAAAGAATGGGTATAGAAAAGAAAAATGAATAAGGAGGGGAAATGAGCACGGGGAGAAGAGCTCTGCACTCAGACAGAAATTGTTATTCCACTTTGGCTGCGGAATGGGAACCCTTCGAGTCTCGGCACCTTTTGGTGCCGAGCTGTGATATTTAATATTCTCTAACATCCGCTCTCAGCTGACATCCCTTTACCAGCTGATGCTCCCCTCCACTCTCTATAGCCATGAGTTTCCAAAAGTACTTTGGTGACTTAAACCCAGCCGCTTCCCAGGAAATTTATCTGCTTACGGTGTCTCGAAAACGGCACCCGCTGCAGAACTGGGGTTTTCCCGTTCCGAGCTGCCTGTCTCTCGGCGGCAGGTGCCTGCGGGGCCGGCCGCGGGTGGTGGGCTGTACGGCACGCTGCCGAGGCGGGAGTCTGCAGCAAGTGCAGTGGTTTATGGCTTATTAAAAATGACACTATTAAATGAAGTGAGACTTCGATTTTATGGGGTATGAAATGCTACTTGCATACTGCAGCCTTCAACGGAGATGAGCATTAAGCAGTTATTTGCCCCAGAAGCTTGGGTGAGGACTGGGTATTTCCCCCAGCCTGGGGACGTGCTGCCGGCGGACAGCACCCGCTCTGCTCCCCGGCAGCACCCGGCCGGCTCCGGAGCCGCGAAGAGGGAACTGCTGGAGAAGCGGCGGGAAGCGAAGAGCTGCCGCTCCTCTGTGTCACTGGAGAGGAGGAGCAGCCTCGTGTCCGCCCAGGCTCCTCCGGCAGATTGGCACGGGCTTTGGAGATGCTCTGCGATTACGTTCGATATAGGAACACGTATTACGTTCCTATACCGAACATATAATACTATGACCATACGCATTCACGCAGTGTCCGGAAACCCGCCCTGCGTTGCCTCGACTGCTGCACAAGCGAGACCCGAAGCGGCGGGTCCTGCCCGGCGGCCGCGCGGTCAGACGGACACGGGGCAGCAAGGGACAGGCAGGACGGCGCGGGGACAAGCGCTCCGGGGGAGGGCGGGTGGTCTCGGGGTGCGGGGACAACGGAGCTCCTCTGAAATAGCGCAGCGAAAAGGTTTCGGGAGGGGCTTTGAGGGAAGAAAATAAAATGGCTCGGCCGCTGCCTGTGGCAGGCTCTCGCTGAGCACCGAGAATTTCATGAAAGAAACAGAAAATTCTGGTTCGAGCTGTATCGAGCAGTCCCAGGCGGCGATGCCAGAGGTGGGACCGGGCTGGGTGCTGGGGAGAGGAGCCCGGCGGGGCTGTCTGCGGAGCCACCGGCTGACCGCCTGTGAAGAAATATTGCGTTTATTATAAGCAGAGGAAAAAAATGCCGCCGTGCTCCGGTGGCACCATGCTGCGAGCCAGGAGGGCAGGAGGGGAGGTCGTGCTGCCCGGTGGGCGCGGGCCGCTGCCCGCAGGGACAGGGACGGGGCGGCACCGGGGGACACAGGGCTTGTGGAGCTTGCACAGAAACACTGGTCGGTAAAATTTGAGTAGCTGATGTTGGCAAGAGACTTGATCCAATGCGATAAATTGTTTTATTATGAATGCATTCTGTACCCAGGAGGCTGCTTTCCTTGTAACAAACATTATAACTTACTCTAGTGCAGCAGAGAAATATCGCTCTGGTTTGCGGCGCCTTTATTAAAGCAATCCCCATTCCGGCGGGGTTTCCCCTTGGCTCTGCCCGAGGGGCCGGGTCGGGCCGGGCGCGCTGAGCCCGAGGCTTTGCAGGCCAAAGGTTGGTTTTTCTCTCCATCAGTTTTTACTGGTTGTTTAGAAATTCACAGTGACGCTTGAAACGTGATTAAATTCCCAAAGCGACCAGGACACCACGCCAGTGCAAAAAGCTTTATTTTAACGTGTTGCCAAGAGAAGTACGAGGAGTCAAGGGTCGGGGGAACCTGTAGGTCGTAAGGAAGAACAGAGTAAGTAACTGCGTTTGTCTTTCGCCTTGCTCTCTGCCGTTGCCATCAAGCTTGCCTCTTGCTTTTCATTTAACAGCCACTTACTGGTTTCAACAATTTTACTTGTTGAAAGGCAAAGAGAAGCAAAGGAGAAGCAAAGGCATCGCTTCCACTCGCAGCTACTGTGGTTGTCTCTGCCCCCGGCCCCCCGCACGGCACCACCGGAGCCCGGGCAGGCGTCCGGGGGCTCAGCCCCGCGGCTGCGGGCACGGCCGCATCCTGCATCCAGCCCGCCGCAGCTCCAAGCTGCGTTCTCCTCGGCTCTGGGTGTTCTTACCGTATTAATTCGTACGTGGTAACCTGACAGTAACAAGATTCACAGAGCCAATAACAGTTTTTGATAACAATAATGCAGTTGCTAAGCCCGAGTCCTTCACCGGTACAGCTCAGTGGGGAAACATTGACTTCAGATATGTTGTGCTGCTTCAGCTACTAATAGTCAAAATACTTAATATTGATTTCTTTTTTTTTTTTTTTTTTAAAAAAAGAATTAGTTATGGCGCACGCTTTCCTGGCGATGAATGTCTTTAATATGAAATCTCAGCATTGCATTATGCAGGTTTGACACTTAACAAAAGTAATTAGTATGTACCATAATGAATTTTACAATTTTTCCCCACTGTGAGAAATAAAATAACTGTAAATAATTTGTTAAAACCTGGACATCTCACCACGCTTTTAATGCTTTGTTCAGCGTGTGAGTAAATCAAGTTCTGCCCCATCCTGCTGCTCGTCCTACCCGGCAAGGAGGAGCCGCCGGTCGCCAGCCCCGCGCGGGGATCTCCCCTGCCCGCCCCGCTGCCCGCGCCCCGAGCGGAGGCTTGCTCCGTGCCGCCGAAGCCGGCAGGGCCCCTGCCGCCGGACGGTCTGAAACCATTGCTTTTTCCAGTCCCTGGGAAGAGAGGAGAGGTTCTTTCTTTGCAACAGCCTCCAAGGTCGGGGCTGCTACGCCAGCGAAAGGCACTGCCGAGAGTCGCCCCGTGTCCTCGACGTGGGCGCAGGCAGCACGTGGGGCGCGTCCCCAGCGGCCGAGTCGCGGTGGCCCCCGGCACCGTCCCTCTGCAGCGGGAGCAGGGACACAGCAAGCCCCCGGCATCTGGTGCCGAACGTGCCTGTCCCAGCCCCACGGCACAGACAGCCCCTCGCTCATAATCCCTCTCCCAGAGCAGGTACCGTCCGTGGGCCAGTGCCCTGAAGATGTCGTTTAAATAGGATGAAAGCACTTGGCGTAGTAAGGACGGGTCTTTACTTTGGTTAATCTGCCATTCTTCTTTTGAGAAAATTGGGGCGGGGGGAGGGGGGAGGGTTGCATCCAATTTGAATACAGGTATTGATGAATTCACATCCAAGAGCCCTTAACAGTAAATAGGTGTGAGAACTGCTAAGGCTGGGTGAAAATGCTTGCCACCTTCAAATGCCTGTAAAAGCACAGACGCAATTCCAGCGCAGGGGCTCTGCCACAAGGAATTGCAGCTCCCGGCGGCAGTGCGATGCTGGGGAAAGCACCTGCCTGCGGGCAGCGGCTTTAAAGTCCCCGTCCAGGACAGCTGCTCTGCTCACCGTCCATCCTTAGTGCCTGAGTTCACGCGTTTTCATTTTGAAGCAGTTTTCGCAGCCGTTCATGTTGCATTAAAATAGTATTTGTAATAGGCAGAAAGTTTCAGTGCCAGGAGAAATCCCGCTACAACAGTATTGGGGAAAAGTGCTGCAGCCGCGCTGAATTTTCAAATGGGCGTTGGAACGGCTGGCAGCAGCGTGGGCACGGCTGCGGGGAGCCCACCGGGGTGGAAGCGGGGCGGTGCTGAAATACACGTAACGCCTGCTTGTACGGAGCTCCCCGTCCCTGGGCAGTGGTCCCGTGCAGGCAGCTCACAGGCACGCCGTTAAGGATCTTGCCTGCTTCTCACAGTACGTCACTTCTTTAGCGACCACCGTGATTATAAAGAATTTGTTTAAAATTTCACTTTTGGTATGTTGGGTCGGGCTTTTTCTATTCAGATACTACCTGAACGCTTCTGTTTTATTTAGCTATCACGGTCACTCGTTAAATACCCTTGACTGCAAAGTTACGCAGGAAGGGAGAGGCCGCCGAGGCGCCAGTGGCCGACCAGAGCTGTGCTGACACGGGGGCTTGTGTCCCGTTTCTCCTCCCCATCCCCACTGCAGCCGGGGCTGCCGAGGAGCCCAGGGGCTCGAGGAGAGCGGCCAGGGATCGTCCCCCAAATTCACTCAATTGCAGGCACCCGTGCCTTTCAGCCAGCTCTTGTCTCACGGTGATTTTTTCCCTTTTGTCCTTATTTTTCTTACCCAACGGCGCCGTCTGAATGATGGATATTTAGGCTGAGTTCATACGTGGAAACAACTGGGCTGAAAAAGCTGCCTTTTCCTTGCCCATCCTGCAGCTGCAGTGAGAAGGTGCTGCGTCCGCTCTCCTGAATAGCAAAGGGGATTGCGCGGGGTGGGTCGGGTCCCGGGTGCTGAGGGTCCTGCCGCGTTGGGTGCTGAGGGTCGCGCAGCCCTCCCCGTCGCCCACATCAGACGGGGACCGCGGCAGCCCCCGCGATGCGGCAGCGGGGCTCCAGGTTTTCGGGCCGCGGTTGCGTAGGAGCACGCAGCCCTAAAGGAGAGCGGGGCTGCTCCTCAGCCCGTGCTCATCCCTGGGTACCTGGGCGAAAGGGCGTCAGGGATGCACGTTGTTTTTTCCAAGTACGCGCACACGATTTGACTGGGTTTCCGATCACAAACGACCAACTCTCATTTTTAAGGTCCGGCGGGCTGAGCTGCCGTTGGCAGCAAGCGTCCGAGCGAGTGCCCCGGCCGGGCTGGGCGGCGGGCGGGGGCCAGCGCCGCGCCGGGGACCCCTCGGGCGGAGCTGGGTGGGTGGGCGCAGCAGGGCCCCGGCCCACCGGTGTGTCAGGCTTCCCTCCGTCTAAGCCCAACACAAATGTCTGCCAGCGGCGAGTAATCTCCGGCATGTGGGGAAAGTTAAGCCCGTAAGTAGTGCTGTGAATTAGAGCTTACAAGTGAAGCAGCCCTGCTGAGATCAGTAAAGATAATTTTGGTCTCCGTGATTAAAGCTGAGAGCAGAATCTGTCCTCAGGAATCACATCTCCAACCACATCCCATCGGAGGCAAAGCAGCGCCGCGACGGCTTTTGGAGGCAGCACGGTTCTCGCCGCGGGGCAGGAGCTGCCCGCAGCCACCCTCCCGCGGTCAAAGGTGGACCGGGGCTCGCTGAACTCACAGAGACGGTTCTGAAACAAATAAGATCCCCTGAGCGAATAACCGCGAGGTAATGAGGTAAGTAATCCTAAGGAGAAAAGAATTCCGTTTTCATTCTGAAGTTAGTTCGGGATCTACGTGGGACAGCAGGTGCTGCAAAGGTGCAGCCTGGGCGCTGCTCACCTCCTGCTCCATCTTCTCCTGGCCAGATATCCCCACCCGCCTCCTCTCCTCAGTGCCGGAATAGAAAGGGCAGCTGAAAAAAGGAGATGAAACAGCAGTGAAAAACACTCAGCTGAGTCCGTGAATCTCCCGGCACTAGCGGGCTTCTCTTCTGCATCTCGTGACGTGGGTTCTCCCCCTGCCCTACTGCTGGCCACTGGGTTTAACGTCAGCCCGTGCCCCCCTGCCCCTGCCCGCTCAGCCTGCATCCGGGTGAGCTCACCCTGGGAAAGTGGGATTCTCGCTCTGCTCCTCGACCCCTAACTTTAATGCAGACTGGAAAATTCCTGCAGCGATGCTGACATCAAGCTGGAGTCACCTCCCTTCTCCTACCTGCTGTCCCCTAAGAGGGTCCCCATCCCAGATGATGAGGTGGGGCTGCCGGGGCGCACGGCCTTGCTGGGAGCGGGGGGCAGGCGGTGGGCACGCAGAGGTGGCTGCACTTTGCTTTCAGACCTGAGGACCACGGATGCTTCTCCAGCTCCTGCTCCCCGTGGTTGCGCCACTATATGGTAATCTCATCCAACTTCTTTTTTCTTTTCTTTTTTTTTTTTTTTTAAAAGATGTTAAAATGTGTGGAAAGGCTTGAAAAACCGACCTGCAAACCAAGATGTCCAAAGCCAGAGTGTAAATAAACAGCTCCTGATGGTTGCTGCTATTGTTCTTGGGGATAATGGGAGAGCGGCAGCGCGGGCTGGGGAGGGAGGGCTCTGATTCATAATTTGCCAGCCCACAACGTTTACAGTACTTAGGCTGGGAAAAATACCTGTTCAGAGAAACAATCCTCAGTAGGCTTTGCTTTCTACTTGCTGCCATTGCTTAGTAACAGCTCTATTTTTAAATGCTAAGAGGGTACTAGACCAAAAAAAAAAGAAAGTTTACCCTATCTGCGGTAGGGTGTTAAACTCAACGGGGAGGCGGCCGTTGGCCTCGGGGGAGCTGGCCCCAGCACGGGCGGGCCGCGGACCCGGTGAGCCCTGTGCTGGCGGGCCGGGGGCTCTCGGTGCCAAGAGCGGCCCCCACCAACATTCAACTCTTCCAGCAGAGTTTAAAAAAAAAAAAAAACCCAGCCGAAAAATCAATAAAATCTGTGCTCTCCTCAGCGTTGTCAGCTCATGGTGACCTCCCGGAGCAGGCAGGTAAAACCTGTCCAAACGAGTGACGGGACTGGCCTGGTGCAGCTACAGGTGGGCTGATGAGGGAGGAGAGCGTGGATGCAGATACTGAGCTTGGGAAGCAGGAGCGGGGGCCCTTCGGGGGCACCCGCCGGCTGCCCTCCTTCCCTGGGTGATCTGCCTCCAGCCCAGCGTCCCTTACAGCTTCTGCTAACATACCTTTCCAGGAGCATCCGAATATCCTGAAATATCGTCCTGAGCGTCCGATTTGGGAAACCGCTTTTGCAAGCCCCGTGGAGTCGGGAGCACCGGCCGTCCCTCCCGCTGCCCCGGCCCCCCGCGCTGCCCCGCGGCAGTACCGCCATCGTCCTGGCCACGTCCTGCCCGCGCGATCTTCCCTCGTTAAAAATACCGAGACAAATGAGATGAGTTGGTTTGGGCTAACCCCTGTGCCCGATCCACTGAAGGTCGTGGAAAGTTAATTCACTTCACTGGGATTTGCAGCGGGCAGCTTATTTCCCTCCATCCAGGTCTAATGATCAGCGTTTATTAGTTCTTTTCCTTTCTCGAGGATACAGCAGAGAAACTCACTGAAATTCCTCGGGGACATAAATGTGCTTGGCCGAGGGAGAGCCCAGGGCCAATAAGGAGCTGGTCTTTCCGCTAACGGGTTGTCCCTAAAGACTCATGCCACCATCACCTCTTGTTGTGGTTTTAATGTATTTATATAAGGGGTATGGCATTAAATACGTGCAAAATATCAACTGTTTTGTGGCTGATTAAATACCAAAACAAGGCTCGGTGTGTTGGTAACTGCAAAGCCATTTACTGTGTATACACTTGATTGCCACGAGTATCATTCCTGCTGCAAAAGGATCGTCATAAGAAAGTAACAAACCAGAACATAAATGGCTGCTTTATTTTTTGAGATATCCCAGTGACGCTGTTTTGGGAGCCCTGCCAGGCTGCAGCTGCCTTCTCCCGCCGGCTCCGCTCCTCCCTGCCTGCCGAGGGTCCCTGGAAGCGCGGGGGCCTGCTGGGAAGGGGAGACCTGTGCACGGCAGCTACGCAAAAACCATCTACAGACAGAAAAGTAGGGTGAGTTACCAAATACCCAGAACCCCAGAAATGATTTAGAGCGTTTCTGATAGCTGTGAACAATAAGAGGATGTCAGGAAAATAGGTGCTTTTTTAAAAAAGAAAAAGACGAAAAGTATGTTACGAACAGAGTCCAGGGCGTGAAAATTGCAGTTTTCCCGGGACAGTTAAAGCCGGAGCGATCATAACGGTGAACCTTTATGGAGGAGTAGACTGGATCACCCTGTAGGTGGTAGGTGGCTCCCGTCTGTGAAGAAGCGTTTGCTCTTGGACATATTCTGCAACTCGTGGTGGTCTTACCATCGAGTCCTCCTTTGCGGCATTTCTTCCAGGGCAGCTTTTATGAGTCCTCCTGACGCACACGTGCACACGTGCTGTCTTGCACACCAGCTCCTGACACACACGTGCTGTCTTGCACACCAGCACGTGGCTGGGCATCGCCAGGCACTCGTTTGGGAGCGCCACGAAACCCCCGGCATCCCGAAGCGGAGCGCGGGGCGACACGGCTCCACGCCGCCCCGCCCCGGACGGCTGGCACCGTCTCCCCTCCTATTGCCACGTCAGCCCCTAGCTGGCGCAGGATTATTATTTATCACTAATTTTATCTCGCCTGTTGGGATCCGCAGCGTTTTGGGGCTGGAAGCCCGTCCGCGGCGGGGGCAGCTGCTGCCGGGGGTCTCGGCGCGGGCGCCTGCTGGCATCTCTCCCTCCAGAGCACCTCGCCTACACGGCGTATATTTTAATTTTAGAGGTAGAAAGAATTCAAGTATCTTAAAGGTCAGAAGGATATGAAACAGGGAATAAACACGGACTGTTTCTGTGAAAATATAATGGAGCACATGGTGAGTATTTGTTACTGCTGCAGTATCTGCAATGTATTTTTGACACACGCTTGCTGCAGAGTGCAGCCCACTGCAGCAAAGGAGGGAAGTCGAATTTTCTTCCCTCTGCGCTCGGCGGAAAGCGCCGGGTGTGTGCTTTGATGAGAGGTACAGCAAAAATGTAATAGCCAACAACTTTGCTGGCACTGACAGAAAACACTAGTGGGAAGCCTCTGCATCAAAGCAATTCTGATTTCCCCGTGTTAGCAGCGGAGTTAGGAGTGACCTTCATCTGCTCTCCATACAGGCGGCTCTGACAGGGAAAGTCATGCACGAATTGTGGCAAATGTAGATGAAATTATGGATTTGAGAGACAGCTGTAATTAGGTTTGAAGCAGACATTTAAATACTTTTTGCCGGATCGACCTAGAGAGCTCAGCCTTCTCCAGGGCGGAATTTAAAGAGTAGTGAAGGCTTTTGTGCACCACCTGAACGTCAGATCTTGGGAGACAGGTACACGGTTCGGAGGAAAACAAAATGGAAGTGAGAGGATTAGTGATTCTTCTGACCCCTGTGGCCAGCCCTGAACGTCCCAGCGGTCCCCGCGCGTTGCCTGCAGTACGAACATTTAAAAATGACCCGGGGCGCGGGGGAGCAGCTAACGCCGGCGAGGAGCGGGTGTTGGCGGCAGCAGCCAGGTCTCCCCGTGGTGTCCTGGCTGCAGCCCCCGGGCGGCAAACGCCTGGGTGTCCCGGAGCACGATCCTCCCGGGGCCCGCGGCGGTTTTTTACTTCTCCCGGGACGGGAAGAGGGACCAGTTTAAGATGCTTGGTCGTTACATTTTACAACAGGTTTCTGAAGTGCTTCCAGATAATAGAGACTGAATAATTTCACTATTAAGGAGAAGAAATGAGTTGTTCCACTTGGAAAAAGGGTTGTAACTTCTGACGTTATAGCCTGCTGATGTCATACACTTACAAAAAGTTTTTTTCCCTTACCTGATCCAAAGTAATTCCAATTTTTTGACCTACTACAGGCCGCAGGGATGCAAATGCCCCAAGTTATTCTAGTGAGTTCCCCAGCCCCTCAACGCCCATCGTCCCTCGCTCCTTCTCTCCGCTTGCAACCCATTTTTAGCACCAACCCTTGCCAAAGTCTCCGGTAACTGATGAGCTTCTCAAACCCACGGCCTGCCCTTAGAGCCCACTGCAAGAGAGGAAAGCTCACGAAGCGCTGACACAGTTCTTGGCGTCCTCCTGGCACAAGAGCTTTTGCAATGCCTCATTGATACTGGTAAAACCCAACCACATACTGGAGATCAAGAGTGAGGGTGGTACTCGGCTGGCAGCCCTCTCTTCGGAGGGAGGAGCTGCACTGGGCAAGGCAAACTTGGGACGGAGTCTGGTAGCTTTTTGGGTTCCTGTTAAGATTCTTTTCTTCCTTTCAATCGCACTTTTTCACGCTTGTCCACAGTCTCCTAAATTATGTGACAATCAGGAGGGTGCAAAGGACAGTTCAGGTGAAGTCTGCTCCGGTGACCTGCTCCTTCCTCTGACTGTCGCCCGTATCACAGCTCCGTCTCTCTGCCCGCCAGTGTCTTCCACGGACAGAGAGATCTCAGAGACTTTTTCTTCAAAATGCCAGAAAGCGGCCAAGCGCCTGCTGCCTCCCAGCCGCACGCGTCTGCCCTCCCTTTCACGGGAAGCCAGGAGCAGCGGTGGCGGTGACAGCGGCAGTGGTGGTGACAGCGGCAGTGGTGGTGACAGTGGCAGTGCGCAATGTGCGGACTCCTGACCCAGGCAGGGATACTCCCACCCGTCCCATCCCATCCCATCCCTCCCAGTTTTGCTTCCCCCCCCGCCCAAGACTCCCAAGAGGAAGGCCTGTTATGGATAGTTCATGTTGTTTCCACAGTTACTGACATTTTTTGCCAGCCACTGCACTGACAGGTCCCTTACACGCCCAGCCTGGAACCACCATTACCATCTCACAGCTCCCAACTGGACTTTTAGTTACTGTCCGCCATGGCCTACTTAGAAGGTTACCTAAAAATCAGCATCCATCTATACCACCACAGCCCATGACTCATCTGCTCTTCTCAATCTTAAAATTAAAGCCTCCAGAAATGGAGATTGTCATTGTCTGGGAGTATATAAAGTAGCACTTGAGAGGACTTAGTACAACCAGAAGGAAAAAAAAATAGATTGGGACTTCTACAGGGAAAATTTACCACCATGTATTAAATATAAGGAACTGTGTCCTTAGTAACTGTTCCTTCTCTAAATATTACAGACTTTTTAAAAATTAGGAGAAAAAATAACTTTATTTCAGGGTTATCAGTCTTAAGGATGTGCTCTGATTTCCCATGCTGTCTTCCCAGCTAGTGTGGCTCCAACAGACACTAGTGAGCCCAAACCTGCAGAACCCCCTTAAGGAATGCCTCCAGCTTTCCTATAAAATTTGCTGAAGCAATTTCATGATTTTTAAAGCTCTCCTTAGCCACGTCTACAAATTAACAGAAATCAGTACGGAGGGAGGGGCTATTTATACGTGCATGTCAGTGAAAATACATTTAAATACACGTGGTGAAGCCCAGGCTATGGACTCGTTCAACATTAGTTTTGCATTAAGCAGTGTTTAGGGATATGCCCGGGATCCACATTTTTTTCAGAAAGCAAGTACGGTGAGGAGGGTGACTCGACGCTTGTCTTTACTGGGGAGAAAGCTCTCTCTCTGTTTTGTAGGTAAGGACTAGACTCTTCCAGGGTTTTCCCAGCTGCAAGTCTTTTTGCCCTGCAAAACATCCAGGAACATCCAGGAAAGGAGAAAAACTCCCCGTTATAGCAACCCCCCCCGCCATATCCCATGCTACAGTGGCTCTCCGGGGAGACAAAGTTCCATCACCTGCCTACCAGCAGCTCTCCCTGCCGTACCCATCGCTCCTGTGCAGTCTGCAGTTTGCCTTCTCCGGTGTGCACAGCACCCGATGCGCACCTGCATTCGGCCGGCGCCAGTTTTATGTGCGGCTCTTTATAACAGCGAAGGCTTCTTCTCTTCTTTGACGCGTTTCTACCGAAAGAGTATTTTATTTCATGGTCGTTCCCTGCTGGAGGCAGGTAACCGCAAGGGTGCCGCGGGCAGGACTCGGGCTGCTGCTGTGCCAGACGCCGAGGAGGCTGTGGGCGCTTTCTGGCCGGCTGTGGCGGACGGGGAGGTGCTAACATAGAAGACCCCTCTGCACGTCACTGCTGAAATCGAACTAGCGAGTGCCCACGTCAAGCGGTACAAAAGTGGTGGCGGTGCGAAACTTTACTGGGCCAGATTTCGGTTCCCACTCTGGAGATGGCGAGAGCGGGAGAGTCTGGGAGCTGCCCGGGCTGGCCCGTCCCCAGCGCGGGCGTTCCTGCATCAGCCGTGGGGAGAGGTTATCTGCACCGAGGGATTAGCCACGTGGAACAGGGATGGAGAACTCACTGCTGGGATAAACCCTCCTGCGATCCTCTTCCGGCTCCTGCTAAACGCTTTCCATCTCTGATCCCGCGGCGCTGGAAGACCACGGTGATGACCTTCCACAGCAGAGAGCAGGCAGGCTGTAAAGCCGCCCCGCCGCCGCGGAAATCGCGCGCCACCATGTCACGGCCTGCCCCAGCAAGCCCAGCTCTGCGCGAGGGAGCGGCAGAGGCGGCCAGCGAACGGGACACGCCGGGGCCACGGCCGCTGCTGAGGCTTCTGCTGCCTTTGGGCACAGAAAAGAGCGAAAGCAAGCGAGCAGAGCAGCCACCTGCCCTTGCCTGCTGCAACCACCGCTCTGCAGAACGGCAGGAGAAGCTGCAGAAAGCGCAACAACGGGCGGCTCCTCGGCACCGCTCCCGGGTCGCGCGTAAGCACAAGGGCAGGCTGGCTAAGGGGAGCCGAGGCCTGGCGCCCACCCGCTTGTCCCTTTCTCTCCCACTGGATGTTCCCGGTGATGGAGGCCAGCCTCCGCCCACGGGCAGGATTGCCCCCGCGAGGGCTTCCCCACCGCCCACGCTGGTTTAGCCCGTGGCCTGCGGCATCCCAGCCCGGCTGGCGGGGATGCTGAGCCATCGCCCCTCGCTTTCCCGCGCCGCTCCCCGGAGGCTGCCGGCCCCCGCCCCCCCCCGCCGGCCCCCGGCCCCCGCAACTTATCAAAAGTGAAGAAAATGGCTCCCGCCTTACGG
>JAVKLA010000090.1:1548007-1577730 GCA_034782735.1 Sagittarius serpentarius | reverse complement strand
ACACAGGGCTCGAGGTGCGGCCTCACCAGTGCCGAGTGCAGGGGGACGATCGCTGCCCTTGTCCTGCTGGCCACACCGTTCCTGACACAGGCCAGGGTGCCGCTGGCCTTCTTGGCCCCCTGGGCACACTGCTGGCTCATCTTCATTATTTCACTCTTTATTTTATATATACTGTGTTACATGACAACTTTACATTACGAGTGTGCAGGGAGGAGCAAGCTGATGGGATGCGCTGGCCTTCGGGGCTGCACCAGTTTAAAAGCCCACCTGCCAATTGCTGGTTTGGAAAATCGTCATTGCTGTGGGCACCGCTGGGAGTGTGATGGGAGCCCCACGAGGGTCCAGCAGACCCCAGGCAAGTACATCGGTGTGAGGTGAGGGAGTCAGCTCACGTACCGTGGTCAAAACCACCGCTGTTCTTGCCTGCATTGCCCCTGCTGTGGCCTGGCAGCCTTCGAGGAGTCATTTTGGATGGTTTAACACCACCCTACAAAAATATCCTGTGTCAGTATCTGTGTCGCGTTCTTCTCAGGGAAGAAAATAGAGCTGAAGGGTGCTGTGCTGCATCCTCACAGCTTCTCCTACACACACTAAGGGCAGCCAGGCAGGGACAGAATGAGACAGTAACCTCGGTGGTTACACAGTAATATAATTTATAAACACCAATCCCTAAAGAAAAGCGTGCCAAGAAAGGAATCCAGGTCTTTTACAACATCAGTAATGATTTTGTAATTCATTTCCTGGAACAAAAGTTTTAATTTTATGGTATTTTAGTGTCTTAGATATTTGTGATGTATTCATCAACAAGATGAGCAAAAGCCAGTTTTATTTGTAGGACTTCTAAGAGTCCTGTAACAATGTATATTTAATGAAGTGCAATGGTTATAAAGCAACTTCAGCGTGGCTGATACTACACAACGCTAATGGAATTATATCCGGGGCTCAGTTAAGTTGCTGAAATGTCTTCTACAGACACTGTATTGTAAGGGCATATTGTTGAATATACCTTATTTTTATATTTTGTACTGAACATTGCAGGATTCATTGCATCTAGGAACTGCTGTGTCTCTGCTTTACCTTTACCTTTCACTAGCATAAATCCAGTTATTTCTTTGGAGTCATTGCAGCTGTGTAACTCACAATGAAGGGGGTGTATGGGAGCCCGTAGAGAGCACAAAGCAATGTGCAGGCAGCCCATGAGTTGCGCAGAATGAGGAGCCCGCTCAGCTTTCCTTGACGGTAATGTAAAACAGGAGTCACGCACTCAACGTGGCAGAGGAAGCGGAACTGATTCTCTGCTTTTGCATGTATTAAGCTGTTGAGGATTCAGGTCTTAGGAGCAGACCTCATGATCAAGGCCCCGGGACCAGCTAGAGGTTTGGCTCTGAGAAGCACCAGGAACGGACCTGCAGGTCCAGGCGTTTTATAGCCCGTCCTTCATTAGCCTGAGCAAACTTGGTGTCTCACCTGTGGTTACAAGAGTGGAACGCAAATCTCACAGACATTCAGGCTATTATGCAGGCACATGAATGACCCAGCAATAAAGGACAGACAGCGGTCCTGTATGATTTAATCTGAGCTCATGTCTGTAGCAGTGCCTGTAACAGACAGGCAGCGGAATAAATACAGTGCCCCAAACCATTGTAAGGCTTTGAAGATCAAGAGCCGTTTAAGGCATTGAGATATGCTATACAAAGAACATACAGGTGACTTTCTAATCACCGATTCCCCTGTCAAGTTTTTATTAGCTGTGTGCAGTATGCTAGTACAAGAGAAATAATGTCTTCCATTTTGTTATTGCTGTTTTTCTGGGCTTCTTGTTTTTATTTTTGCAAGTGCGTATGATGATGTGTCGATTCTTGAAGGTTGTAGAAGAACTCCCAAATAGCTTAATTCTTTTCGTAAAACCACTGAGGAAAAGATAGGAAATTATGAGTCACTTCATGCTTTCAAAATCACAGATGCAAACTGGATCCTGATCCAAAGGTTCCCTGAGATCATTAAAACTTGCATTAACTTGCATGAGATATGAATCAGGCTGCCAAAACTTATGTATTTAGCACAGCTTTGTCAGAGGTTTTGTTCTGCACAGAGCTAAATAGAGTTTTTTAACAAGCCGATTTTTGTACTTGAAATAGTGCATAGTGTAATGAAAGTGTAAGAATACTGGTAAGAGATCATTCTGTTTCAAGAAATATTCTGCACAGTGTCATGCCCTGACAATATTTCATTTTATGCTGCAAAATTTTGTTTGGAAACACCAGTTAGAACAGCTTAGTGTGATTAAATCAAGTGCCTACTAGAGGAAAATCCAGTCTGGTTTGCAAGTTGTGTGTGGTGCAAGGGAAGGTTGTGTTTTCTTAAGCAGAGATCACCTAGATTATATTGACCTTTAGCAAAAATGACAGTAAAAGGGGAAAAAAAAACCCCAGCCCCCGAATGCACTTGTTCCGGAGCGGCAAGGGAACCAGGGTCAGATGACCGAAGAGGCAGGCTGGCTCTGCTGCTGGGATGGAGCTCCCTGGCAAGCATCCCTTCAGGTGGGAAGAGTCTGCACCCATGGTGCTTGCAAAGTTTCCACACCTTTCAAGTTACGTCGAGTGCTCACCCACTGTCTTTGCATTAGGTTTGCATAGATTAGCTTGTTTGTTAATGCTTACTGGTATAGAACAGCTCTAAAAGCTTCGGCATTGGATTTTGGGGGGGGAAGTCTTTAAATAGCAACAGGAGTCATTTTATGCACCAAATACAGAGTTGTGTTATTTGCAAGCACTGACCAGAACTGATCAAAATAGAGTCATCGGCCAATTAAATGTAGATAGTAAAATGTCCCATAGCACGTTGCTGCTCGAGTGCCATGTGCTCAGCCCGCGCCCTTCCCGTAGCTCACTTCTGAGTGCAGCTTCACGGACAACTTTACTTGACTGCTGGCTGCTATTTAGCATGCAGGCTTGCAAGGTTTTGTTGGCATATCTAGATTTTCATAGAAGAAAAAATACTGGCTGAGATCTTTAGTTACACTAAAATAAAGACGTTTTCAGCTATCGTCTTAAACTATAAAGGGCTTTGTGGCAAGGTTAAACATTTTAGTCAGAAGTGGCATTAATATGGTTGATCCATAATGTGTCCGATACATAATAAGTCCATTAGTACGAGGTAGGCTGCAGGAGACCTTCTGGTCCCTGTTTTTTGTTTATGTTCTAGGAATGTCCACTTGGCTTTTCCCATTCTCCTTGCAGAATATGGTTGGCAAAGGCGTGTTGGGGAGGTTGGGAGAAGAGCCAGACAGAGGCAGGCCTCATCCGTATGGCAGATACACTGGGATCTAGCTAAGAGTGCTCCAGGGCTGTGTTTGGTTTCACTGCGATGTGTCTGTAGCAGGCCAGCATCCGTAATAATTGGCTGGCACTGCTGTGTCAGGTAAAGCTGCGAATGAGTGCATTATAACTTGTAACCCAAAGTACTTACTTTGGGTGAGTATCTTCCATGGTGTGTCTGAAAAGGAATTTGTTCTCTTTCAGTATTTTCAATTTTTTTTAATTTTTTTTTATTGTGAGAGTGAAAAGCATTTTAACTGTATCTCTTGCTAAAAGATTAGCAGCAAAAGCCTCTGAAACGTGTTGGTAAGGACCTTAATTTAATAAACTAGTTCCAGTGGCCTTGCTTTATCTATGCTTAGTCTCACAGCCAGTGTCACAGTTCCTGTCTCTGAAACTCCAAAGTCTACGTAACAAGCAGGGTTTTTGTGAGTTTTGAAAGGAAAAATGTAAAATAAAATAAGAAAAAGATTGAAAGCAATTAATGTTTCCCAGCCAAACAAAAATAACATTAGTTATTTTTAGCACTGTATACTCTAATTAGATTCTTAGAGTACGACCCACAGTGAGTTACAGAATTAGGTGTAATAGTTTTGTAATACCCTGGAACAACGACATTGCGTTACCTACCTAAAGAGCAAAAGAGGTCCTTGCTAAATCTGCCATTATGAGCAAATGTCTTAAAACACATGTAAAAGTTAAAAAATCTTAATTTCAGACAGGTAGATGTTCACAGAAGTTAGTGAATAATCTTGTAATTTTAGGTATGACATCCTTAGAACTGAAAATTAAAAGCACCCATTTACATAGAAATACTTGGATTAGACACTGTCCATAAGAATCAGGAATCAGCTGTGATATCTGTCCTTGTTTTGCGTAGTCTCTGGCCACAAGGCCATGCCTGGAGAACAGGCATCTACTGCATGCCTTAACGTGCTGTGTCCTAGCAGTCTTCGCTCTTCCCTTTGAGTGACAAATGTTGGTCCCCTGTGTGAGATGGCAAATGTCTATGGCTTGGTGGCCATAAGCCGGTCTGCATAAAGTGACCTGTCTCCTTCTTTTGATTTCCCTTTTAATACTAATTATGAGCCAGATTGTTCACTGATTATTTGAGCCAGGCACCTCTTCGGGCATAATAACAGCTCAGGCCCAACCAAGGTTCACGCTGCTCTAATTTGCAGCTTCATTTCACCTGGGACAGTGCCTAGATCAGTCCCAGTCGGGTTCCTGGAGCAGTGGAGGCGTAGGGATGAGACGATAAGGCGCTTCTGAAAACTGATTAAATAACGGTGGCATCTCTAGGCCAAGAAAGCAAGCATTATGACATGATCATTCATCTTTACCGTTTGCCAGTCTTTGATAGATTATTTTAGTGGATTCAGAAGACTTTCCTTACTGGGAACAGCAGGCAGACCGTAAAGCCCAGGATCCGGTAGCCTGTCAAAGATCAGAAGTCAGTGTGCAAGCTGCCAGTGCCATGGGTCCAGTACAAATATTTCAATTTTTACACTAGTGAGGTTTTTAGTGCTTTTTCTTCCTGTTTCTTCTGTTTAATTGATGGAGCAAAGAAAATGCTGGGAAAGACCGTGGCAGAGAATAAATATTGATATTTTTCCTCCATGTTGTATATTCCCTGTCTCCCATGAACCCATGTGTCTAATGATCAAATTGCTTCCTTTGAACTTACTGTAAAGTAGCAAATTTTTGTTTTCATTGCGGTTTATATCCCCTGTCACAGAGGTGATCAAGTCTTTGTGACTGCAGCTTGTGACTGCATATTTTACACAATATGATCACTGTTCCGCATTAGCACAAATTTGTTTGTGTTAGGGTAATTATACATTTTAATTAATAAATACTTTGTTGCCCACGTGTATATATTATTTATTTATAGACAATCTTCTCTGTGTACCTTGCATTAGAGATAATAACCCTTGAAAAGCTTGAAGAGGAATTTTCATTTAAAACAAATTTCTTTTTCCATTTGGACAAATACAGATTTTAAAATTAACATCATCAGTGATGTCATCACTAATGCCTGTAAAGTTCTTTGCGGAGTCCTCTAACGTGTTTACCCTCAGCTAGCTGGTTCATTTTACTGTGGGAATAAGAATTCATCTTTCTTCACAAACACCGAGATCTTAAAAAATAACATTAGTTTAGACATGAATGGCATTTAAGAAAAAAAGGGACCTCACCTCGGTATTTCACTGTAGGTTATAGCAGCGTTAAAACATAAGAAGGTAAACGTCACAGCCTGATTTCACCTATATGGATTGTGAAGGTTTCCATGCAGTGTGTGCAGAGTGATCTGGAAAGATAGCGGCTTGCTTGGGTGGTTAATGCTTGTGATGCAAGACCATGCTCCAGGTAGGCAGCGTCTGTTCTCGCTCCTCTTCAGAGGAAAGATAAGGCAAAGCTGGCATGTTGTGTCAGCTCTCGTGGAATATAGCCATGGAGCGACAGTTGTCATCTTGCCTACACCGTTGCACAGTCATATCCATTTCCCTGACCTTTTATCTCTACCTTCTTCAACGGGGAAGCGCTATGAGCCATGAGAAACGCCGCAGTTGTGGGAAACCCTTGAAGTTTTGCCAACAAATTTTAATAGATGATAGTTAAATCTTGTCAGTATTTTTAAGTGTGGTATTCATTTCTTGATTAGCAATTCAGACCTGCATTCCACTGTTCTTCATCCTGATACATGTTCATTTATATAACTCGTCCCAGGCTGGCACTCCTGTCTGTCTTGTCTGAGTTGGTGGTGGAGAAGCATTAAGACACGCTTATCAAAAGCATGCCTTAAGCTCTTGCATAAGTCAGAGCTTATTTCAAAATTGGGAGTGCAATGACTAAATATTTTAGAAATCTGAGCCCACGTTGGTTTTTGGGTTTGGGGTTTGGGTTTTGGTTTTTTTTGAATGTACATTGGTATTAGCAGGCACTTTCCTATAAAATTATTTTGGATTCTTTCCACCAGCTGGAGCCTCTCCAGTTTGGTCAGAATGGCCTTTGTGTATGGTAAGTTGAACATATATTTATTTGTGCTTGATAGTTGAATCAGAGTTTTAGTAGTCCTTTTACGTGGATGATGCTGCAAGGGTCAGATTAAACCTAAGGCCAGTCATTTTATGTATTCTGAGACCTAAAATGACAGTTGTACCTTCTACTGCAATCAAGAGAGTGGGGGGGAGGAGTGATCCAAAATTAACAGTGTAATATTTAAGCACACTTGAAATGCCAGCTTGTGGACTAATATAGTTCACTATTGGAAATAAAGATACCTGTAGTGTTCTTCATAATGGACTTCTTATGAACTTAAACATTTGTTAATGTCAGCATTTGAACAACTTTAGAAGTAATCCTTGGCCATTGTAATTGTCCCTGAAAGGTTTTGTTGATTTTGATAATTTACAACCTTACCTCCAGTTCCACAGTTTTTAAAAATATACTTCCCAGTTTTGATAGATGGAAAATTTCTTGTAGGAAAAGTGAAATCACCATAAAAAGCATGTTATTAAGTCTTACGAGTTAAATGTTTTTAATTTAACTTGTTACATTTGTTAATCACAGGATTGTGAATTAATTTAACTTCCTATTCACATATATAGGAATTATTTTAGATGATGAATCTCTAAGAAAAAGGTTGGAGATGTGTCAGCATCTCCTCTGGCTCTGTGAAAGGAAAATACATACAGTTAAAAAGAATTATAGAAGGGAAGACATCAATAACTGTGTCCATCCTTCTGGACAAAAAGGACACTGAAAGGGAAACTCTTCTTCAGGGGAAGGACTGTGATAATAAGCCTGGGGGTGATACTGAGGCTTCTTTGAATATTCTTATTCACTTTCCTCTCAAGCTAAGTGGATGCATCTTATCCTCCGTATAGTTGCAATTAATGAAAAACCTATAGCCCTGTTCAGCACATCTGAGCATTTTTCACTGCTTTTAATTGACTTATCCAGCATCTAGTGTGACTTGATGGACTTGGATGGCTTTCCTTTAGTCCCTGCCCTTTGAACGTTTCTTTTTCTGCTAACATTTCACATTTGAGGTTTAATCTCTTGCAGCCTTTATTAGGAATAAATTAGCTTCTGCAAGAACTGAGCTGTGGAAAATAGGTATTTGGATCTTATCCTAATTCAGAAGAACATTGCTGTTGCGGCTGGTGCTTTGGAGTGCGGGTGTCATTAATATACCCTGCACAGCCTGGTTCATGAGAGCAGCCCCTTCCTGCAGAAGATGTATCAGCTGCAGGGAGTGCAGACAGAACAGGCTGATAGTTTTTCTCTTGATTTTATATTCTTTTTTTATTCCAAATGTTATAATGCCCCAAACAAATATTGCTTCCTGCTGTCCCAGAATCGTGCTGTAACACCATGGTCCAGACAGCAGCTGGGACTCCTCCCTTTGACTTTCTGTGACGCCTTTGACTGCGTTAGCCCATTCCCTCACGTTGCTTGCACTGTGGCCCGCAGTTCTGTGTAGTCCGCAGTCCTTTCTCACTGCTCCCCATCCCGGAGTCCTTCACTCTGCCAGGTCCAGCTGGATGCTGGTATTTTTTTTGCTCAGTGATAGGACGGTGTTTGGCCATGTTGTAACATACATTGTTTGCTTGTTCCCTCTTGTCCAGCCAAGGGCTGTCGCCTGCTTTCTTCGTTGTTTTCAGCTCAGCTGTTTTTAATTCACTTGCACAGAAATGATTTCATGTCTTCTTAAGTCATTGGAGAAGAGGTAAAGTAACAAAAGCCCAAAACTGGGACCTGGATTAAAAACGCACTCCTTCTGTGGTGGTTCTCCGTTTACAATTAAGCTTCTTTTCTAAACTTTTCTCATGTGAGTTTCAGGTCTATTTAATGTAACACACCGATTTGTAATGTTCTGATTTCTCTCTCAAAAGTTGTACAGTGGTAAATCCAGTGCCTGCTGAATTACGTTGCTTTACCACTGGTACTGTGATCCCCCATACCTGTAATCCCTTCAGAAGAAATTTGTTAGGCTAGTTTGACATTGCATTTTCTTACACACACGTGTACTGGCATTAATTTTATTAAGCTGCTGTAATTCTTTATAAATAATGTTGTGTATTGCTTATTCCATTACATTGTGCAGGATCAGTGTGAGGCTGACAGGCCTATAACTATTCAGATTATCCCATTTTCTCTATTAATCATTTGGTACAGCAGCTGCCTGGTCCATTCTAATTTTCCCTGCCAAGGACGTGCAGTATGGCACAAAAGAGATTATTGTAACTATACCTGTGACCAGCTTATCTGTAGTCTTAGAACACCAGTCAAAGGCTCCAGATATATACAGACAAAATGTCTAAAGACACTGCTTTTAGAAAAGAAGGCCCAATATAAGGTAGAAACGTGCAGAGAAGATTGGCCTGTGCCATCCTGGTGGTTCCTTGCTGAAATAAACACTCAGATGTTCCTATAAATTCTCGTTAAGCCAATGCTAGAATGGCCTACAGAGACATCAGTATATTCACTGCTCCAGTAAGTGATCAGTTTATTTTACTTCTAGTTTTCTTCCTAAAATATTGGCAGTGAGAAGCTGGACAGCCATTTGGCCTGAGCACTTTTGAATCCTATTTGGAAAGCAAGCTAATTGCTGCGATACGTGGAAAACTGCGCTTGTCTAGAGTGTAATCGCAGCCAGAACGGCTTTTGTCAGACGTGCTGGAAACCGCCCCAGACTCAGGCTGTCTGCTCACCTGCTGCATGGCCATCACTCGTTGCTGAGGCTTAGATTTCACTGCAGAAGGCTGCTTTTCTTGCGATGATTTAACACGCCAGAGATCATTTGCAGGGTATACATACGGGTAGTAAAAGCGGACAACATCTCATGGCAATGTGTAAAAAAATGTAACGTTATTTACAAATTTAGACAGGCAATGTCGTTCTGTTTGCTTATTTACAAGAAAAGTAATTCATCAAAACTCAGCAGTAAAGGAAGGGATAATAGTTATTGAGCTACCATTTCATGCTTAATATTTTTGGTTGGTAGTTTATTTGTCAGCAAAATACTACCATAAAATATAATTTTTCTGACTACGAACCACAGTGTAATAAAATGGCTTTTTGGGCTGATTGTATACACTGGCCATGAACTGTAGGGAAATTCATACTTTCTCAGCTGTTTATGGCTTGCTTTCTTATCTACTGAGCCATTGCCAGATTACAAAATAAGAAAATCTATTTTAAGAAAGGAAAAGAAATCCCCACTGCTGTTCAGAGACTGTGAAAATGTCTTCCAGCTAATGCTAGACTGTGCTGAGGTGTTCTTGATAAACTGGGGCAAGTTTTTCTGCCTTTCTTCAGGTGCATGGTAAAACTCAGAAGGAGAATGATGTAAAGCTGATGCTCTGGGTTGGTCCACTGCAATAATTTAATTTCAGACTCCTCTCTTATGCCAACCGCTCTTGTTTAAAAAAGCCTTTCAGGCAGTTGGAGACTGCCATAGCAAAGAACTGTGTTATTCGGGAATGAATCTGAAACAGGAGTTCAGCAAAGCTATCTACTGCCTCCTCTGAGCTCGGTGGCAGATATCTCCCAGCCCTGTGGCTGTATCAGGGACCCGGAAAGTGCAGACGCATGGAGGTCCTTCTGTTTTCAGTGGTGGAGAACGCTTTATAGTTGCCTTATAGTGGTACATCAGTAGACTCTTCATTTTGCGTACAGACATTGCCGGGTCTGAATGCTGCTGTGAGAGCTGCAGTGTGGCTTGTTCTGAGCAGCAGTGAGAAAGTCTGGGGGTGACTCCGGGCTGTGCGGGCTGGTGGCTTGTAACACATCACCTTACCGCTGCAGCCTCGGGACAGAAAGACTTGCAGTGCTGTGCCTCTGCCCTTGGTTCGCCGAAGGCCATGGGTGTCACCACGGTGCAGGCTTGATAAATGGGATGTCCCCAAAATAGGGATGTTTCTCAGCAGACTTTTTGTGGCAGAATGAACCACTAAACTGACAAAAGCTGGTGGGGTAGGGGCTAGTGCAGGGAATGTGGCGGTGGAGAAATCGCTCTGAATTCCAGAGCTGTCATCTGTTGATCATCACGGATGATGTCTTTGATGGACTAGAGATTAGAAGTTTATTAAACTAACTGATCGGGGGTTCTTCTCATGGCATATTTCTGCAGTGCTCTGAGAGTCTTGCAGTGCTGAGGGGAGCGAGAACACTGTTGAAGCTGCAGAAAAGTTTGCTCATTAAAGACTATGATAGGAATGTAATCTCAGAGAAGCTCCAGGGAAAGGGAAATGTGTTCTTTTTACCTTTGCACTTTGTAACTGCAGCTGAGAACAAGGGAAGGGAGGAAGAAACAATCTCAAGACAGCACACGAGAGAAAACCAGTCTCTTATTGCCATCGTGTTTGGAAGTGAAAGCCGACTGCTGGCATTTCTGTGAGATTAAAGAGAAGAAATTCCTAGAGGAAGCAAAGTGAGAGAGAAAAGAAAGATTTATTTATTTATTTATACCCTTGCCCAAAGAGAAGCTCACCTCAGGATGCCCCTACAAGTTACATAGCCCTGGGGCAAGGGCTGGGCCCTTGGTTTCCAGATCTCCAGAGGAGAAAACTGGAATAATTACGGATAAATATTTTGGTTAAATACAACGTATATGGGAATTTTATCTGGCTTATTTTAATCTTTTTATCCTTTGTTTCAAGTTTGCTATTCAGCTATGCTTAAATAAACATTAATCAAGCTGAGAATGTAAACTAAGTTTGAAGTGGAATTCTGATGTATCAAATAAACCTAGGATAGTCAGATGCTATTTTTGTGCTCAGCACTGAGGTGTGAGGGTGAACTGGTAAGTGGTTAAGTCACTCTTGGATGTCCTCTGATAGAAGGCCCAACTGTAAAGTGTTGCAAAAGCAAAAAAAAGTTGCCATCTCTGTGTGACAACTTTCATCTAAAAGACCAAATTCCTGACTTCCTAGTGCTTCTAAAATTCAGATTTCTTTGCTATCTTTTATGCTGTTGCATTAATGATATTCAGATATTCAGAAAGTCTGCCATCCTTTGTATTCTGTTAATGAAGTCACTTGCCTTATTCATTGGACAGTGATTTAAAAGTGATGTTCCTATGATAACAGCAAAAGAAAAGGCAATTACAGAAAACTGTGTGACAGAAAGGAAACAAAAACGTTGTTCAAGGCCAGTGAGTTGTGTCTCAGTGAGGTAACTTACATTTATGTTTCGTACCATCATTTTACTAGTGGTCTGTGTCTACCTCCTCCTGGCTCAGCATGTGCTCACAAAGCGCCTGCTCAGCACCGCTCTGCTGTTTGCTGGGAGGAGAAGGGCAGGTGTTCTTCATACCTGTAACTTCTGCATTTTGATTTCTTCTCAGAAGTGCTGGTTCCTCCTCAGGAACAGGTTAGAGTCCTCTGGTTTTGTTTCTGGATCGCAGTCCGCTCCTTTTTCTGCCAGAGTCAGGGTAAGCCACAAGCCTTGGGGGTCCTGCAGCAGTCCTTTCTGCAGTAGTATCTATACAGGTACCAAGTGGCACAACTTAACTCACAGCAAACAAATCTGTATTTAAGAATGTAGCGTAGCAATGTCTTCACACTGCGGAGAGAGAAGGTGAGGTGGCAGAAGGAAGGGGGTGATTTGGAGCTGCCTTAGGTCGCTCCAAGGCGGCACCCCTGCCAGCCGCCCTGGATTGCTGGCAGCCCCGCAGTGCCAGAGAGGCGCTGGCACGTGCAGCCCTTCTCTGCGGGGCCTGGAGAGCTCGCTGGCGTGCGTCAGCAGCTGAGGTGTGCGGGTCAGTGCTGCGTACCGTGGAGGCTGCAGGCAACGCGCTCTCGAGTAAACGTGCTTGAGATGGGAAGCTAAGACGAGCGCTTTCGAAGAAGTCCTGGTTCTTCAAACTGACTGAGGACAGCCAGCCCCGAGCTGGTCACCCGTCCCTTTCTCCGTCGCTGTTTCATGCCCTGTCCTCCTCTTTCAGTACCAGGAACATCCTTTACAGATCCACCGAGTGTTTGCTTACTGCTTTAATTATTGCTAGCAGCTGTGAATGTTAAATAACATTAGAAACTGTGTGCATCTGGGACAGTAAAGTAATTCTTTTTTTGGATCTGGCCCAAAAATTCTAGTTGGTGCTTTGTGGTATACATAAGGAGAATGTCAGTAAGTTGGAGCAAAATCGTTTGTGACAGATACACATGCACATCCACAGCCGTAGCGTGTTTAAAGTTATGGAGGGCTCTTAAACAGTCTTGAGCTGCTGCCTCTTAGCTGTCCTGTAATGGAAACAAAATGAGTCATTAATATTTAACATTGAGCCCAATGTTTTTTTGACTGACTGTTGGAATTTAAAAAAAAAACAACCCAAAAATCCCTGCATTTTTTAATTTCCAGTTGGAGAATATTGGACAATGCATTTGTAACAAAGGAAAAATATTTGCAGTTTTTCAGCTTTGTGATCCGTTGCTGGGATGGAAGGAGAAAGGAGAAACAAAAGATGAGCACATACAGAATGAACTTGCCATTATTCCGTACGGGAGGAGTGACTGAATGAAGCTGATGAGCAGGAGCAGTGATGCAGACATGCACAGCCTTAGGCAGTGACTAATGTTCAGTTGGTATTTTGCATCAGTGAGTAAAAATGGACTGTGCAGCATTGATATAATACTCAGTAATTTCCTTTAGAAATTTGGAGTATACCATGGTATGCTGAAAATCTCTCTACTGTACGTGTTGGGGGTGACTTCTTGTTCAGTCAGTTGAATTGACCACACTGTACATCTCACTCCTGTAAAAGCTCACCTTAAGTAGCCAGCCTGGAGGAGAGACAATAAGACCTGGCAGTGCCGCCCAGAAGAGGAAAGCTGAGGACATGCTGCAACATTTCCAAGATCAAATCTATACTGGTGGCTGTTGATCACGACATACATTTTTTATCTAATTTAAACAGTTGACAAGCAAATTGCATATGGAATTTGCCTTGTTATTTCTCACATTAAAATATCCTTGTCTGCTGTAACAATTAAAAGGTAGTTAGGTTACCTTACCGTAATTTTCCTGATCTTTCCGTATGCAAATAAGAAGACACTCAGTAGCTTGGAAGCTGACAAGAAAAAGCCACAGTAGTCTTCAGGAATACTTTGTGTAATACATTGCAGTGCTACTACGCTGCATCATGTGTTTTGCCCTGAGTGTAACTGATACACCACAAAACGTTTTGTAGAGCTTAAGTGGTGACAGAATGGTGGACCTCCGCACAAGTAGCCCAGTCCCTAGCTGCCATGAACTGGAGCTGAACTGGAGCAGCTCCGTCTGAGTCAAAGGACTAACCTGACTTACACCAGCTAAAGTTTGACCTTTAATACAAAAGAGTACTGCCTCATGTGGCAGCCAACTTTCCTTCCCTTGCATTTTGTAAAATACAGATCTCCTTTTTGACGTGAGAGCCGCTATCTTCAGGTATCACCAGGGGCTAAAAAAACCACCAAATAAACCCAAAGGTTTTACAGCTAAAAGGTTCATTCTGTTCTTTAAAAAGGGCTCATATAGTTCACGTTACTGTCACTTGGAGTTATGTATAGAGGATGCACAGGAAAGAAATTCTAGAACTTAAGAAAAATAACATTTTTAATATGAAAATGAATATAAAGTTATTGATGTCCTTTAATTCTTAACCAACAAATACTGGGCATTCAGTTAGAAAAATAATTTTTGTTTTTTCCAATGTTTCTCTAGTTACAATGTGAATTCCTTTAAATATTTATATTTAAATACGTAAATATAAATACATAATATACAAGTATATAAATATCAACACCCACATTTATAAATATAAACATGTAAACATCCAAACCATACATAAATATATAATATATAAACAGATAAATTTAAATAAGTAAACATGCAAACATAAATATGTCTTTTGTTTATACTTTGTAGTGTGCTTTCTTTTCAAATACTTGCCTAGTTTCCGATGCTGCGATACATAATTTTTCTCTTTGATCCACTGGAAACACGGGAGGAGGTGACGGATGAGTGCGCACAGCTCTACCGATTCACTCGCCCTAAGAAGTGAACTCTTCCGTAGCGACTACAGACTGCAGATCAGTTTGGGGGAAGGGGGCAGAGGAGTCCATTGCAGCAGTGTGGTGTGGATGTGACAAAGTCACGGGTGTGTATAAAGAGACCTGTTTCCGTGAGAATTAGCTGCACAAAGCTAAATTCCCCCTCTCCCGCTGGTACATTTTCTTTTATACCTCTCCTGAAGTATTCCTTGCAGCATTCCTAGTTACTGCGCTGAGACACCATAGGCTGGATTATGCGTGTGAGGTACAGTCAGTGGTGAGAAGGTTTGTCCTTCCAGAAGGCTTTAATTTTGTAGAGCAGGTGCTGTTGCCTGTATGGGAAACTTGCAGGTGAGAAAGGTGTGCGTAGCCTCTCTCTTCACGGCCGGTTGTGTTTGCTCCAAGCGTGGAGATGGGCCTGCCTTCAAGCAGTACCACTTACTCGGTTATCGTCATGAGGCAAAAAGTCTCAACTTGGCCAGTTATTCCTTATTGCCAATTAACACAAGCTTCTGATGACACAAACTTCTGACCTCCGTCTCCAGCCCCCTGTGGCGGGCGGCGTGGGGGGGCCCTGACTGGCAGGTTTTGGCGGGAAGGCGGCTGCATTGGAGCCGGCCGGAACCGGTTCAGACTGGCCCCGGGCGGCGCGTGGCCACTCACAGCCCGGCCGCGCCCCTGCCCCTGAGGAGGTGCTGAGTCCTCGCTGCCCGCTGCCGGGTTAAAACACCAGGTCCTGGAGCCATAAGATCACATCAGCTTTCTTCTGCAAAGTAAGTTACTCACCTTTATTGTTGAAGAGAACAGCTTAAAGGGATGGTCCATAAGGGCTCAAATGCCAGACTTGAATAAAAAAGAATGCAAAATCTAGTATTTTTGTCAGCGTTTTTAAAGCAGTTGTGTTGTGGTGGAGCTGCCTCATGACTTTTTTCAGTTCTTTTTTTCAGTTCACTTTTTAGGGTTTACTTTTTATGAGCCAGCTAGTCTGACTATCCAGAACTCCTCCCAGTAGCACGAGAAGAGCTCTCTGTGAAAGGAAAATATATTACTTGGAATTTTATTGAGATCCTGGTCATTGTGAGGGTGAATTTAGGCTTCTGTTTACTCTCAGTAGGGAAAGTCGGTTAGTCCTGGAGAGCTAATTAGGAGCTGTCTTTGAGGGTCCTCACGGTCTTGCATGCTCCCTGGACATCCCGCTCTCTGCACTTAGTGGATTTGCTGTTAACCGTGGTCATTTGGAATTGCTCCAGCCCTCTGTGGGCAATCGAGTAAGTTCAGCTAAGGAAATCAGTCAGGGACCAAAACAGCTTGTTTCCAAATGCCACATACACATACAAAATATGAAATAAATATGTATCAAATTAATTAGTGGTATGATTCCAGTAGCAAGAGTGGAATTTGATCATGGGTGAACCCGGCAGTATGCTCACGTCAGTATTTCCCTCATGTCAGCTAAAGGCAAAGGCTTAGGGATGAAACACTGGGTTTTTTTTTCCCTTGAGCAGTTCTCTATAGCCAGACTGTCCCATGGCCTCTGCCAGCCGGGGACTAGAGAGGCTGTGAGCAGTGCGGGCGATGATGCACACCTCTGTAGGAGCTGCACTGATGTGCAGAGAACGGCATGAGCGAGCGGGGAAGGCATCTGTGCGTGCCGTGAGTGGGGCACGCTGGGGGGCTGCGCTGGGGCAGCCACGACGGAAGCCAGCTTCTTGGGGAGCAGCAGCTGCCCGCTGTCATGTGTCGCCTGCGGCAGAGCCAAAAAATGATGCGTATCTCCAGACGCTCAACCAGATGCTTTGGCCGTGAGATTGTGTTTCCTCTCCTAATCTGATTTAAGCTATTCAGGTGTGTTTGGCTTCAATAACTAACCTGTTTATATAAAAGGATTGCTATTTTGTCATTGTGCCAGAGATGAAAAGGGCCAGAAGATAATTATATAAATAAAAGAAAAAAGAAGTAAGGCTGGCTGTGTGATGAGGAAGCTAGGTAGCTTATTCTCCTAAAAAGTAGTGTACTTCTGATAAAAATGAAAGTATGGACAGATTATTTTAGTCATTTCATAGCAAAAGTTTAATCAGACAGCTGTGTACTACAAATTAACTGTGTTTTCCTGAGCTGTGATCATCTGACGTGATCATATCAGCTATAAGGGAACCCACCCAAGCCTTCAGGGTGACCTCACTGGTGTTCGGAAGGTTAGAGGTGGGAAGCTGGTGGTACGCTCTGTTGTAGAAGTCCTGCTCAGCAAGCTGACCAGCGTAGCAGTAGCTTTTACAATCCCTTTCCTCTTCTGCTCTGACCAGGTTTGTGACAGAAGTGTGGGGTCAGATACATGCGCATACACAATCCTATAAACACTGGAATCTCAGCAAGTATATTCACAGAATGCTTATAAACACGGGGCTGCTGTGTTGCTGGACACTCGTGATGTTGCTGCGCTTACTCTTGAGTGAAGGCAGTAGGGGCATGGGCATTTCTGGCAAAGAAAATATTGGAAGCAAAATCTAATGGGCAAAACTGGAAGAACAAATCTGTCTTTGGTTTGCTTCCAGCACAGATACCCACAGGGCTTATTTGAATGTGTGAATATGACTGCCTGAATATGTCTGCTTGTATGTCTATATTTTTCTTCTAAATTGCTGTTATATTTTGAGGAGAGAAAGAGCATCTGGTGCATCAGAAGGACAGTGCTATATGGAGCTTTAGAGCTCTAGGCGGTGAGTTAAGTCCCTCGCTGTGGGAGTCCACAGATTGTCCCTCCCTTGGTTGGGAACTCTGAGTTGCAGACCTGTGTTTGCATCTTGGTCTGGCCCTGGGATAAAAGCACAAACAAATTCCAGAGCTTGTCACTGGGAAGTCACAGGTGGGCTCAGAAATAGTTTCTTCAAAGGAAAGCACAGAACTGAAAAACAATTTATTGTTTTTCTGGGCACCAGTATGTGAAATTTAGGGTTAAAATAGGAGTCTAATGATTTCATGCACCTAAAGTGTGGTCAGTGTGTAACTCCCGTTCAGGCTAGTTACCCTCATTCTTGGAGTGCACAGGAAAGGCAGATTTTATTGAATATATTTTTCTTGGACTTTTTCTCCCAATGCTTTTGAAACCTAAGCTGTAAGTTTTGGCTATATACACAAGTGGTTTCATAAGGTTTCATTAGCACATTGGAGGGCTTGGTGGCAGAAACAACGGAGCACTGTTAAATTTTGATATATTGCCTATGTCAGTGTGAACATCTGTACAATGGGAAAAAATGTATGCGCTTTGGAAATGGAAGCTAATGAAATGAAATTACCAAGATGAAACATGAGCCATTCCAGCAAAAGCCACATCCATCTATGCAGTGACGAATGCCTCCCCGCAGGTCTAAGTGGCAAACGTGGCAGAGCAGCAGTATGTTGCTCACTGCTGCTTAACTGCAGGTTGAACACTCACTGGAGAGCCACTGAGCTGCTGCCTTGGGAGCAACACTTGAATAAGGAAAGCAAGCCAGCTGGTCATAGCAGAGGTGCATGTTTCTTGCTTTTTAGTAAGAAAGAATGGAGAGCATAAAAAAAGAAAGGAAAGGAAAGTCGTCTAGTAACGACTTGAGGTCTATATTTTCCCCTTTCCTTCACTTCAGTGAGATTTTGGTAAGTTACGGTTTTCTACAGACAATTCTACTCTGAAGATTTTTCAGTTAAGTAATTAACACGGAATAAGCCCCTGAGAGTATCTTGAAGTGAAGACGAAGAGAAATGTAGCATGCTGATATGCCAATATAAAATAACTAAAATCCTACAATGGTTTGGGATTCTTTCAACATTCTGTGTACTTATTCTTTTTCTTTCTATTCACTCATATGTAAAATTTTAAAAAGCTAGCTGGATGTAGAATAAAAAGGCTAATTAGATCTCCTTTCCCCCATTCCTGCCCTTACCCAGTCCCAGGGGAATACAGGGTGCTGCAGGGAATCACTGATCCAGTCAGGCAGAGATTTGCAAAGCAGTGAGCATGTTTAGTAGAGATAATTCTTGGATTTCTAAGTTAAGCATGAAAGGTAGAATCATGACTTACATATTCTTACTGCTGCTAAGATGGTAGTCTAAAACCCGAGAATTCCTTTGTGGCTTTTTCTTGTTAATACAGTAAATACAGTAGTAGGCAGAATTTCTGCTAGCAGGCTGCTAAGCATTTATCTGCAGTTTTCTGGTATGTTTCCATGAGCTTCAGAGGAACTTACTTTATAGTCCCAAACCCATTTTGTCATCTGTTCCTTTCACTTTCTTACCTCCTGCTTTTACTTCTTAAGTATTTTTTTTTCTTTAAAAAAAAAAGATTAAAAATAAGCACAGGATTTAAAAAGTGTGCTTCTTTGCAGTATGTACTCTTAACATACTTACATTTATACCTTGTTGCAGCAACTAGAATCTTAGTTTATGTTGCTTTCAAATTTAAGAAACATGAAAATAACTCCCCAAATGTGCTTTCAAATTTTTTAATACTCTGAAACATACAGCTGAAGCCAAACTCTAGGTAACAGGTGTGGTAAAAGCTTGAACCGCATCCTGTCTTAAGGTCTAGCTATATTTGATTCATTTTTCAAGTTACTTAAGCGATGTGGCATGAGTATTTCTGCGAACAGAGTTTGCTGGTCTACATTACGTGGCAGTTGGACTAGATGATCATGGTAGGTCCCTTCCAACTGAAATATTCTAGTCTATTGTATTCTATTCTGTTCTATTACTGGCAAACATTCCTATACTATATAGTCAGCTCTATAGGTGACACCATAGTTTATTGCATGTTATGGCTTTGATATTTACCATTGCCCCGGTACCTCTTCCTTTTTTATTTTCTGTCTTGGGAACATCATAACTGATAGACTGGTTTGTCACCTCTTGGTTCACATAATTACAGTCCTTTGAAACTCTGTCATTCTAAGCACCTCCTCCAGGTATCATGTCTAGTTTCTCCTGATTTAGAAATCATTGTTTATGGCCTTAAAACACAAATACAAATTCCTGATGTAGTTAATCAGTGATTTAGGAAAAGGCTGATAGCGCACGTAGTTAAGCATTTAGACTTTTGTTTTTGCAAACTAGAAGTTACAAATGCATTTGCTCAAAACTTCTCAGAGTAAAACTAGAAGACTGTTTGAAGAAAATATGCAAAATATAATGGATGAAGTGAAAATTTAACGTTGTCCATTGTGTCAGTGTTTTCTTTTTTTAATCCAGAGTCTTTCAAACTTGTTTGGTCTTTGCCTTGTTTTTCTTGTTTTATTTAGAACTTTTGTTGTATCCTTTGCTTTACTGCATTCTTGCAAAATGCAGCACTTATTGTGTTGTTCTGGCCTGCAGACTCTTGTGGGAAGCACTTAGGGCATGCTGGGGTTCTTTACTGTTGCCGCATTGCTGGATACTAAACCTGAATTCTTTAGCAGAAAGTTTGAAAATCCAAGGCAGGCAGAGTGCCATCTTATTAGAGGAACATGAGATTTTTCAGGTTAATTTTGGGGTACTTGCCAATAGTGTATAACTTTGTTTAGGTACCGTTTACTCTTTAAAATAACTGGTTGTTGTTTCTTTGTTTTCACATCATCATCTTTTTACATCATCAACATTTATACAAAAGATTTCATTTCCACGGTACCTTCAGAATTTATCCCAACATAACTTCTCATGATTTTCTCCATTTCTAGCATTTATGGGTGAATGACTTCATGAAGGTGGCAAGAAGGTTTTAAAATGCATATTTGTCAATAATCATGGAAATGTGTTTTTCTGTGCTTTGTCTTTAATCGCTATTCATATTTGCAGCCACAACAATATTTCCTTTCATTCATGCTTCTTTCCTTTCTCATGCCTTTTTTGTACTCTTATTATCAGACATCTTAGGTATCTTCTATCATCTGGAAAAAATTGCTGATTAATTTTGCTCAATACGTATTTCTTTAAGTACTCTAATTGTTTGAAGTAAGACCCCTTCCTAGAGATGCAGGCTACTTTTTCTTCCTCTTCATCTCTCCTCTCTCCCTTTAATGCGGAGTGAATCATTAGTGGGTATAATCTCTTCCGTCTCAGTTTTTTGCAGTAATTTTCTCTCATATTAGGCTTGTGCTTAACTGTTAATTTTTGGAGGAAGCTTTTTTCCTCTATTTCTGATTTCCCTCATGACATGCAATGTTCCACCTCACTTTTCCCCTTACTTGAGTCCCTTTCACTCTTTCTTCGATGTTTGACGTAAATGATTCCCAACTCAGAGCCAATTTTTGCTGCTACTTTCTTCCTCTTTCTGCAAGTTGATGGGAAGCGAAATAAAAGAAAGCAAGGTCCTGAGTCTGTTCACTCATTTCCTGGCATAAAGCCACTTACATGTGTACGCAGACCTGGGCGGCCGTATTTTCTGCAGGAAGTTTATTTCTTCCTCCGTGAGCAAAGATGCTGGAATAGACACTGAGCTGCAGAGTTAGTTACAGTCTCCATAATGCGTTGCTCGAGGGACAACACAAAAGAGGTTGCCTTCCCTTGCTCTAAGCAAATGACTTATTTCATGATGTAGTTTATCTCCCTACTTTGCAGGCACTTACCTATCCTTATTACTCTTGTATTATTTTCATATGTATAGTGGGCAGTTGTCCCATTGTCATTTTTAGCTTTCTTTTCTTTCACATGCACTTCAGCTTTGTTTAGTAAGGCCTTCTGTCTTTTTTATAGCCTTACACATTTGGGAAGTATTTTCTCCTTTTTCCACTTGGATTAGTATTAGCCTAATCAGCTGCTTTTCTCAGTAGACATCTGTAGGTACTCCTTGTTCATTAAAAAAGAAAAATCATTCCTGACTCAGCATACGAATGTCTGATTTAAGTTCTTTTGTTTTGCCCAGGCATCCAGGAAGGAACCTCCCAGATATACCTTTATAACCTATTTAAACAAACCCTTTCAAATTTATTTTTCTATCCTTGATATAGCACTAGTCTCTGGATTTTTTTTTTGTGTGTGTGCTTTTGAGGGGTTTGGGTTTTTGGTTTTATTTTGGTGGTGGTGGTGGTGGTGGTGTTGTTTTTAAGTTGTAATCTTTGAGGACCTAAGTCTTCAAATGTTTATTATTGGATAGTATTGGCTAAAGGCCGTTCCTCCTCTGAATGCCTCGCCGAGGATATTTGCAGCACTGGACTCTGACCTCACCCTGTAGGATGGTTCTTGCTCTCTTTATGAACAGACCTCAGTACCTGAACAAAATTGTATTGATTTCAGTAGAACTCACATATATCGCTTAAACGAGGTAATGGATTGTAGCTAACCTCACTGTTAGGAAAATATGAGTAGTGGAATCACAACTGAAGAGCCAGGCAGGACATCAAAGAAGGGCGAGTATGTCTGTGCTATTCCTTGGATGGGGCTGGTGCTGCTCGCTGTAGGGCGTGTCGGTAGCCACGCAAGAGGCTGTGGGTGGCCACAACCCCAGGAAGGAACATGCGGGGAGAGAAGTCCAGGTCTCCAAAGCCAGCGTTTTACAACAAGCTCTCAGGTCTGCTTGTACAAACAGTACAAGTAAATAATTTCCTACCATGACTTCTTACAGCCTTACCCTTTCCTGTCCTGTTATTTTTCTGAAAAGGCTTGATGGCAGTGTGTGTTTCCTGTGATGTGTGGTAGTTAGTTTGACAGTAAGCTGTTAACAGCAGGGAGAAGTAGAAACTGGGGTGGGTATACTGGCATTTAAGTCTCCCTTATAATAAAACATGCCATGTTTGTAGTAATATCACATAAGATCATGCTTCCCTGGTATACATTCCTAAACCCTAATAATATGAAGCCCCTTAAGGACTAACTGAGCCAAGCATTATGTCTGTCTATTACCTGCTCGAGGCTGGCTTTTTTCCCTCACATGTGTGTGAATGCTTTTTAAAATCCATTTATAGCTTTGGCATGTATACAATTCTGTTGCAAGGAGTTAAAGAAAAATTACTCATCTCTGTTTCTTTTCTATGTTGCTCTTATGCACAGGATAAAATCAGTGTTATCTTTGTGTAGTTTTTGAACACTTGAAATTAGCCATACTGAGAAATAGGTCTTTGAATGAGACACTAAATTCTAGAAATTACACGATACTTTGACTATTTATTATTGAAGATGTGACCATCTTTAACCATTAAATTTTATTATTAGCCATATATTCAGCTTTCTTACAGTTCTCAAAGCAGTGCATCCAAATATTTTTTCTAGTATATCCAAAGTTTGTGGTTAAAATGTAGTTGAATGTCTTATGGGGATACGTACCGCATATTGCAGCAAGCATCCTTTGACAGTAAATACTGTGCCAATGAACTGTCTAACGTGAGAATCATTTTTTTTTTATTCCTTTTAGGAGAGATGCCACAATATAATTAGAATGTTATAGAGTACAATTGCATTTACACTTGCTAAAATTGTTTTCCTATGTGATATTAAAGCTATTTTAAGTCTTATCTATACAGTGCATATAAATATGCCTCTCACATTAGCAGAGATCCCTGATTTTCATCAGGGGCTGAGGCCTGGTTGCAGGACATGGTAGTCTTTGCTGCGTTCTGACCATGGTATACAGATGTTCTGAATTTGCTGGCACATACAGAGGTGTGATGCACCTCACTGAATATCCAGAGGGAGTCTCTGACATTATTTAAGTATATATGTGCACTTTTCCTAGTTTTTAGCAGCTTGGTACTTACTGAATAGACACCAAGGGACATATTTTCAAACTGGGCTTTAACCTCTATCTATAAAAAACGCATTTACTTCTGCTGAAAGACGTTTTTACGTGCAAGTTGGGTAATTAAGAATTTAATCACCCTTTCTCAAGTGAAAATAATGTTTTCTGCACAGAAAAAGAAGCAAGTTTAGAGGCTTCCTTCTAGAGAGTTATTTGTAAGATTGATATAGAGTCTGAAATGGCTTGTTTGCCTTAAAAATAACTGGATGGTAAATCCCTTGAAAATATGTTTTGCCAGGTATCCGGAGGAGAAGGATCCAAGCCAGAGCAAGTCAATGAACTGCAGAAATGACCTTCTTTTATCCACTACCATGCAGATCTATCTAGAATTTGATAGGCATGTCCCAGCTGATCCATTTCGGTGGAAATGATGTACTGTTTTTAAGCTTTCAAAATTGTAATTGAATTATTTCAGTTGCTGGAAATACCGCTGATACAAAGTCCTCATTTTCTGATCTTTTTAATGAAAGACACTCACAGATTTGGGGTGAATGAGAGTGACTGTAGGACTTAGACAATGGGCTTGTCTCTTTACCGGAGGCTTGTGAGCATCTTAGTTTCTTGATAGCTCATGGCAATATTAATCAGCTGGATATAGAGATGACTTGTGTTAACTCATCGTTCATTGCTTCCAAGTAACGTGGAATGTGGGACTTTCAAAGATGTTGAAAGTTTTGCCTAAAAAGTGGCAGCATTGATTTGTTTGTAGGTTTGTACATATAACTTATACTGACCTGATACTTGTAAAAGATCAGTCAAATAAAAGCAACTTCATCATGGTTATTTCAGAAATACGTCCAGTGGATAAAGCCAGACGTACTAAACTATGAATGGGAAGGCTCCCATTTTCAATTATCCCTCACATTCCCTGCAGAGATTCTATGGCTAATCTAAAATATATTTCAGCCCTGGGGTATATAGTCTCCGGGGTTTTTGTGCTGTTGGCAGTTACCCCTGTCCTTAAATGTGTCACTACATTCACCCAACTGGTGGTCGTTTGTTTAGCTGCCCTGAAAGACAGTGACTCCTGCATTTAAGGAAACCTTTTGTCACCACAATGCTAATATTGGAAGCCAGCTGAAAAAATGGAACATGTCGTGCTAAGGGAGAAGTGTGCTTTGGAGGATTTTCTTATTGAAAAGAAAGGCTGCAAGAGTCAGTTGAGTTAGCTGTAAAGCTGATTTACAGTGTAGTGGGTGACAAAATATAGCCCAGAATTCTGCATATATCATTCATGTTGCATTCATTTTTTTCAAAACTGCCTTCTATGACTTCAGAAGATGAAGGATATTGCCAGGTGCTTATATAATTCAGACTCTGCGAAAATTAATTTAGTATCATGCTGTGACATTTGAGACCACTTTGGTATTACAAATGCTTATGGTTACTTCAGTTTTGTTGACGCTTGCATATTAGTCAGTATAACAAGATGTATGATTATTTGCCTTAATTAAGAACGGTTTGAAATTTTGTGGCATGCTACCTGTTTGGGCTTTTTTTAGAAAGTCTTCTACTGGATGAGAAAATCTACCAAAAGCATGGCATAGGCAAGGTGTGTAAGAGCTGGAATATAAATACTTTTTCTATCATTGCCACTTCAGTGAGATACACAGAGAGTGCTACAGAAGGTGCCGTCCCAGATTCCTTCTCATGGAACTTAAGCTCCTGCTAATAGTGAATGAGACTGGCCGGATGAACTGGCTTCCAGTCCTCTTTTTAAGGATGTATAGCACCTGCTTACATTTGCTTCAAATAAACTTATGCTGGTATGATTCCTATGGAATACATATATTTAGTTTCCTTACCATAATTCTGATTTTCCAGTGCAAACCTAGTAGGGCCATAAATTAGTTTTAGGAAGATAATCTCAGGAACATCCAGATTGAAGGCTGTGGTAAAAATACCAGAGGTTTCTGAAATGTCCCTCCAGACATGGCAGTGGCTCTTGTGTGAGTTTTCGTATGGGTTCTAGTTTTCCAAACTTTCCTGACTTCTGAGTACCTTGAAGTAAGATATTGATCAAAAGACCCTGGAGAGCCAGAGCTCTCTATGGTGCCATTAGCAACCTCCTGGGATTCAGTTATCTCTAGATCAGAGCTCTTACTTCAGTGGCACTGCACAGCTGGGCAAGGTGTGGCTCCAGGTTAGCAAACTTTACTACTCAACTGAGTTTAAATTCATCAAGTCATACTTTGTGAGTGTATGTGTATGTATTTCCTTCTGTCTCGCTCTCTGAACTTTTGATTCTGTTGACTGATTTCAATCAAATTTGGCAGTCGAGTTCTCCAGTATACTTAAGTATTTGCACATGTGGGGACAGAAGGAGAAGAAAACTTTTAAGTGGCCTCACAGGTGTCCCACTGAAGAGGAAGGTTGTAAAGTGAACTCACAGGAGTGAACCCCAAAGCAAAGAGACTTTGTAAATATCCCTACTGCAGAAAAAGCTTTGGTTGACCAGAAGGAAATTTAACAAAAAGCATGTATCCATAGGAAAGCAGGCTTTGCCACTACTGAGAATCATGGAATTACTTATTTTTCCAAGTCTGAATCCTGTGAAGAATGGGGCATGCACATTGACAGGAAACTTGGTTTCACTTGCTCATTTTAAAGTTTGTCTTTTCTTTAATTAGAAGCTTCCATTTGAAATTTTAGATGGTAATCACCATTTTAAGACTCCTTTTTGATGTGACAAGGAGAGCTGTTCATCTGAAAGAGTGGAATTGGTTCTGCTGAATTGTGGTATTTATTGTTTTCAGATAAATTCCATTCTGTGTGTGTGACATGGTTAGTTTCCAAACTTACTGTGTAGAAATTGAAAGTAAACTTTCTGTTAATGGAAGATAGCAGTTTCTGATTTTAAGGGATAAGCTAGGTACTCTTCCTCAGGCTAGAATCCCCTCTTGGGTACTCTCTATAGATGCATCTGACTTTTCATCTTTGAGATTAAATGATATATTAAACAAATGTCACCTCTTATATAGAGAATGATGTTTGGTAGTGCTTCATTCTGTATTTGTTGTTTCCATGGTCATCTGAGATTGTAATGCTTTGCTACAGTTCTTCACACTTCCCCCAATTTTTTGAATGTTGATATTGGAAATGAAATGTGATATATCCATTTTGAGAATGGCTTTGCAATAGTTTGTATCTGATTTACTAGGAAACCCCAAGTATCAGACTGGTTTTTTGAATTCCATTATATTATATTATATACAGTTTTCTGTCGCCTTTTGGAAAGTCGCAATACCTAAAATAGAACATACATCTTATTGATACTTACAGGAAATAAGGTTCCTTCTGTTCCTCTAATAGGATTGGCTGTCTTTGATACAAAGTTTCTTTCCTAAAACAGCAGTGAAATAATGAAAAATGGGTTTGATACTTTTTAAAACCACATTCAAACTTGTAATTCTTGTAGTGCATTAATAAGTATGAACCCTTGGTTCCAGAAGGCAATTGTCATAAAGGTGGTTTTCTAGTACAGGAGACAGGATGGAGAAAAAGAGGAGGACACTGCTGACAACAAAAATATTCAAGAAAGAATAGAAGTATGACAAATTGTGTACATGGAAGTCAGATTCTCACCTGATTTAAGACAATGTGAGTCTGGTGAACTCCAGTGTCTGGGGCATATATGCATATCCAGACTCTTCTCATTTGTACAGGAATGTTTTGACAGTTTTGTTGATAATTAGAGATAATAATGCTACTATATTGGCTGCCTTTCACTGTATACTTGTGAGTTCCTGGCAGGTCATTAGGGCTTAGCCACTGGAAGTTAGTCAAGAATCATAGAATCACAGAGTATCTCGAGTTGGAAGGGACCCATAAGGATCATCGAGCCCGACTCCCTGCTCCTCGCAGGACTACCTAAAATACTTTTCCTTTATGCTGCTTGCCAGTTAGTTATGTGCAGGTTTATATTTGAAAGATGGTGTTAGCTGAAGCAGGTTTATACTGAAAGATGGTTTTAGCTGAAGCTTTTCTAGTCAGCCTATTCAAGTCGTGAGATCGAGCCATGAAAGACTGCCTCTGGGAGTGTCAGATCCACGGCACTGAGTGCTTAGTGCAACAGTCTTTCCTTTTATTTCTTACTGTACTACTGTTCGGGGAGGGGAGGGGGGAGAAATGATTTGCAAGCTGTGAGTAAGACATATCAAGAAGTGAGAAAAAAAAGAATTTCACAATTATTAGTAATCCAATTATGTAATATGCACTTGGTTATGAAAGAATGAGACCTGCCACATTTACAAATCTGAAGCAATTTATGATGCTCTCAAGTGATCCCCATCTCTATTTCTCACTTAATCCATAAGAGATGCTTTTGCAGTATAAAACATTTTGTAAGTGCATTGGAAATCTTTGCATTCTAACGGGTGATGTGCACACAGAGCTAACCCTGTTACATCCTGTTTGGGAAGGGCACAGCATCGTAGGAAAACAATTGCTGTCATGCTCACAGTCTGGCTCTTTTATTTTAAAGGCTGTAAATCAAGGTTAGACATTAAAAAGCAAACTATTTATTCTGGAGGAAAAATGTTTTTAAGTGGCTGAAGTATTTGGCCCTTTGGAACAGCTTTTCTAACAAAATAGATGCTTTTTGTAAGGAACTGATTGTGATGTACTGTTTTTTCAGGTTGTACATGCCTCCAGGTATTGTATGTTCTGGAGAAAAGATTTACTTATGATGCCATTGGAATTATTTTCTCCAAAAATGTATTTATGATATCCAGAGGATGGATTCTCTCAAAATAAAAGAGGCCTTAAGTTCAGCTCTGTCCAAAGTTTTAAAGTGGAAATCAGTGAAGTACTCGTGTTAGTTAGGTGCAGGCTCAACTGGGTAAGAGGGATAAAACTGTATATTTGGAAGGGAATATTGGTATGTCTTGGACGATGTTCAGACATATTTATAGCTGAGAATATCTAGAAATCAGGCTTTTATGTTTAAATATAGTTGCTCCTTGCAGAAGCAGGTTCTCAATCATGTATCCCACTGTACCACCTTTAGTGGACAAATTTATCAGACTGTTTTCTTGTTTCTTGTTTTATCCTTTTCCTCATTAAAATTTAATGAAAAGTTAAATGCAAAAGAGAACTACTTTACTGTTATATTGAAACTGGTGTTTACTTGTCTGAGGCTGAATTTCTAATGCTACATCTGTTCCTCTCTGGTTTATAGACACAAGAGTATCAATATGCATAATTAAGCAGGCTGAATAATCTCCAGGATATCCACACACTTTTAGTTCCTTATAAGTTGGCTGGATGAAGCATTTGATTGATTTTTATTTTTTTTCCCAGGCTTGTTTCTGGCTAAATTTTTTTTGTTCTTGATTTGTTTTTTTTTTTCTTTAAAGTTTCAAGTTTTAATAACTATCAAAGCAGCTTCTGAGAACCAATGAAAAATCACTTACTTATTGTTCTTAAACATTGTTATAGTAGTTTTGAACATTCTGGCGCTGCAGGTGTCTGCTGCAGAATGTGGAAATTGGCAGCGAGTAATTCTGAAATGAAATTGTTCTTCTTTCCATGTTTATGAAAAAGAATTCGTAACTGTGTAATGTACAGCTCTTTTGTATACTTGGTAGACTCTATTACATGCTCACCTTAATTTTCAGAATACTCCCACCTCATAGAAAGCCCAGACCAAATTGATAATACCGTACAATTAAAGACAGGGTCACATTGTAGTGATAAAAATGGATGAAATTAAGGCATCCTCTTTTGGGCACTGCTTAACTTTGAAGTGCTTGATTTTTCCAGCTTCTTTTGAAATAGTTTTTGTGGGGGACCTGATAGAAGTACAATTGCATGCTGCCATTTTGCCGTGCACAATGGGAAAATAATGAAGGAGACTAGCCAAGAGCTATAAGGCTGGCTTTCAAAGGCTTTCAAATATTATTGTTACTGGACCTATAAATATTGTTTAAAAGACTTATGAAAGCAGTTTTCCCCTGGGGGTGCTGTACAAAGCAACAGTGTTCTGTAGTAGAATGTAGACAGCCTTAATACAAGGCTTTTAAGTATTGCTACTTTCCTCACTGTCTTTATTCTAAAAATACTGAATAAAAACACTTCTGACGTGTGGGTTTTTTTTTTTCCCTCTGAGATATTTTCTTGTCCTGGATCATGTCTAACTGGGGATGCGAGTGACTGGTACTGGCTATCTGTATGTCATGCAGCTGCCAAGTAATAAGATTAAATCATGCAAGACAATAAACTCACTATTTAGTGAGTAGCTTAGTTTGGAGAGATTTCTGTATTTTTATTTCAGTTCCACCTGTATTTTCAGTGTCAAGAGTTGTTCAGACTGTATTTGTGGCTGCTCAAGATACGTTCTTGTTCCCATATGCCTCTTTTTCCTCCAAAAGAGTGTGGGTACTCGTCACAGGTGCACTGCATTTCTCTGGGAAGGTTGCATTCCAGCCATGGCATACTTTAAGCATCCTACTTTGAGGAGAGATTTGGTTGCCTGGAAGCTACGGCTGTTCATAGAATCACAGAAGGGCTTGGGCTGGAAGGGACCGTCAAAGGTCCATGCAGTCCAACCCCCCCTGCGGTGAGCAGGGACACGTTCAGCTAGCTCAGGTCGCTCAGAGCCCCGTCCAGCCTGGCCTTGGGTGTTCCCAGGGA
>JAVKLA010000090.1:1508509-1547907 GCA_034782735.1 Sagittarius serpentarius | reverse complement strand
ATTGCCGGCTCATGTCCAGCTTTTCATCCACCAGCACCCCCAGGTCCTTCTCTGCTGGGCTGCTCTCAATCCCCCCACCCCCCAGCCTGTATTGATGCCAGGGGTTAAACTGTGAAATTTCAGTTCCAGAGGAAATTTTGGGTGGTTATTTTTTTCTTCTGGCTTGGAACGAAGACTGCAGAATTTCTTACAAAATCACCAAGAAGTGGTCAGTTGAGACCTTTCATTGCAATATAATCCAGGGGCTTAATTTAGAGTCTGGTGGAGGATATAAAACTTTTACATGAAGAGTTACTTTGGTATTCTGTTCCATGAAGGTTAAAATGGATTATCTTTGAGTTTATCAAAACACTTTTACACCTATTTGGAAAACAAAGCTCTTGCAGGAAAATTTATGGCAAGCTTCATTTTGATACTATTCTCAATGGAAAAAATGTTCAGCTGGAAATTTTTTGGGGAGTTGTACTTGTTTATCTAAGTCCAACTTTTGGCTTTCTGTTCATGCTTAAGCCAGTCCAGTGACTTTTTAATCCTTGACCATTATTTTTTCTGCTCGGGAGCATTGCATATTCCTCCCCTCTTTCCTTTATGTCTAAAATTTGAGGAATACTCTGTCCTATCAGCTGCCCTGTAGAAAAGATGAGAACAAATATTTCAGGGAGAGGAATGCATTACATGGTGGTGTCAGGCAGACTGCTGCTGTGGCCTGGGGAAGGCTTCTCTCCACCCTCTGTTCCTTGGGAATGCTCCAGGAGGATATCTGTGAAAGTTGCAGGTGCCGGGGTGTGGTAGGCAGCTCCCAAGCCTGTCACCCTCACAGTGACACAAAGCAACGTGGTGTGGCATTAAACAGACTTTCCAAGCTGGCTTAGGAAATCTTACTGTTCTGTTGGTGTCTCTGCTGCTCGTGGATGTGTCTCCCCTGCTTTTAAAGGCTGGTCACAGGCCGGCACAGGGGTGGTACTTTCAGTCTGGAGTTATGTATGCTGTAGTTACATACTGGCGTATTTGATAGTAATTGGATCAAATACCAGAAATGGTGCTCTGTTGAGCTCAGGATGGACCTGATGCAAAGGAGATTTTCTTTTCTTTCTTGAGCTTCGTGATCTGCTTTTTTCATATCTGCTTACAAGCTCGAGTGAAGGGGATGTAGACTGCTGTTTAGTACTTCTTTGACATTGTACTGGTACTAATATTAAATTGTGATGAAGAGTATATCTAGAGTTTCTGAAAATTAATTACTGGAGAACTTTTTCTAAGGTGCAGAATGACTCCTTTTTCCCCCTTTCTCAGTCATTTAGTTTCATCCTAAGTTGTGTTATTGGCAAATTTGTGTATGGGAGTTTTTGTATTTTTGTATTTCTATTGCACCACTAAAAGGAAATAAATAAAATTTATCTTTCAGTCTAAATGTTGTTATAATAACTTCTCCCCATTCAGATCCATGGTAAGTGTCAAGATAGCAGAACTGGCCTACTATAAAGATAAATTTGATTTTACGAGATTATCAGCCTTTCATAAAAAGGGTACGATTGTGTTAGCTGATTGACAGCAGAAAGCTCCCATTTTGGAGATAAAACTTAGCCCTTCTTTTTTTCATTTTTAAGTTATTTTCATTTCGCTTCATGCATTTTAAAGTTAGCTGCTTAGGCTGGGCCTCTGTTAAGGGTAGAACATGTAAATTAAAAGGTACACAGCTCTCAGCAGCACAAGCGTTGCTGTAATGATTTCATTCAAAGCAGTCTTTTCAAAGCAGGTTCTGACCTACTTGCTTTAGACTGGGTCCTCTTTAACCATTTTTAATTAAAATTTCTTTTTTTTTTTTTTTTTTTTTTTTTTTTTTAAGGAACCCACTACACGAAAAACTGTTGTGGATCAAAATGGTCACTACCTAGAAATCTGCAGGTACAAGAGTAACTACCAAGTAGCTACCCCATTTTTCCTCAATAAATCTTTATAGTCTTGTCATCAGAGTTGTTTGGTTGATGCACATGCATACACTTGTGATCCTGAAAGGGTGCTCAGCCACACTCACTAGGTTTTCATTCTAATGTCTAAACAGAAAAGAGGAAAACATTCAAGAATCATTTGAATGAATTAACTGACAGTATAGCACTTAGTAGTGTACAGAGTGCGTGTAGTCTGGAGAGCGCTAAATTTCAAGTACTTTCAAGACTTCCCCATTCATTTTAAAACAAATGTTGCTCTTAGTTATGTCAGATGAAATCTACTGAAATAAATGGCACTATTACAGATTTACACAAGTACAGCTGAGAGTGGGTTCCGGCTACCCGCTGATTATCATCTAATAGCTCAGATATCACGAGGCATGCTCTGTTGATGAGAGAGAAATACCAGTGTCTTTAAGGTCGTAAGTGTGCTGATCCGCTTTGAAATGTCGATGAAAACTCAGCTTTCATTGAATTGTTTCCATCTTGAAATTGAAGGTTTTGTCTTGTTTAATAGGCTTTAAATCTACTGGAAAAGGTTATATTGCAGTTAATTAAAATGCAAGCAGACAATGAAGAGCAATCTAAATCTGTCAAAAGGGTTTACTGTATGTTTGTTGTTATGGCATTTTGAAGTGCTGTAAAAGAGATTATTTGCAAAGCAGGCATTCAAATGAAAGTGACTTAGGAAAGCACAAAAGGAACAATAAGCAGTATGTAGCCGTCTTGGAACAACCTTTGGAGAGTCTCTGTTACTTCTTCCTAGTAAGAAACTTTTTTCTTTAAAAACATAATCTACCTACTGGTAGGGTTATACCAGTAGAAACTGGAGACTTTCTTTGAGTTTTTTTTAACTTTGTTTTGAAAGATTTTCTATGTGATCCCTATTTTTACTATTTGTGAAATTTAGCCAAATAAGTTTGGTTAGTGTCTGTAGTCCAGGTCTCTAAACTGCTTGGCAAAGGGAGTGATTTGAGAAAATCCAGTTGGATTTTATACTTGTGTAACAACTTGATAAAGGAAAAGAACCAGTAACAGAAGTCAAAATATGTCAGGGCAAATAGAGTGGGAGTAGCACTTGGAACACTCTGAACTTCTGCCTGTGCTTTGGCATGTGGGCAATGAATGAATGAAAATATCATAATGAAATGCACGTCTGGACGCTCTGTTTTACAGTATCATTTTGGTCATTGGGAATATATAATTGTTTTTCTGCAAACTTTTCTTCAAGATTCAAAAATTGTTTCCTGATGATAATATACTATTTTTTCATAATTTTTTTAGCTTAGATTTATAAACATGTTTTTATATATATATGTATATATATATATATATATATGTAAAAGCAGCAGAGTAGATTCTCCTGTGGTGGAAACTAATACGTTACCTTCACTTAAGGAATTTTTGCTGTTTTACAGAGGGGAGGAAACTCATGTTATGACCAAGAGATTTAACTAAGGCTGTCTAATCCTTGCAGAACAAGACATTTGCTGTAATATTTTAAGAGTAAAAAAGTTCTTATACTGCCATAGTTGGATTTTTTTTTTTTTCTTGGATCATGCTGAGGAAGTAGATTTTTGCAGTAAGCCGGACGGAATATAAAAATCTCCTCTGAGAGAATGTCTGTTCCATTGATCAGGTTTTCCCTGAGTCCTGCTTCCACGTTAGGAGGAATTCAGTGGCAAAACTCTGGGTGAATTCAGCAAAAGTAGGATTTCACCCGTAACACGAAGCTCACTTAAAATGCGATGAAAATTTTTTCATAACAGTGTTTTTTGGTTTTTCTACCAGCTCTAGTGAATTCAGAAAAGTGAATGAATAGCCTTCTGCTTATTCCTGTTGCGCTTCCCTTGGAAGTGGGAAGGGAATCTGGCCATGCTTTGCACTGACACAGGCTTTTGCGCTCAGGATGGGGCTGGGCTTTTAGAGTGGCATCAAAACGGTAAGGATGCTTTCCATTGTCCTGTGTCCGGTGCTTGATAGATCAATGCATTGTTCCACCTTGGGGTCACCATGACCCTCATACTGGAGCAGTGCAGTGATGAATCAGGCTGTGCGCTATCTTCTGTGGTTAGGCCAAGTGAATGTAAAAACCTTCCACTCCTCTGTGTTAGTTCTTGTACTTCCCTTGCATTGTTTTTTACAAGGAAAAAGCGATAAATGCACAAAAGTTCAAAGCTGTTCAAAACAAATACTTTACTCTATTTCATGACCACAGAGCCTCATAAAATACTATACCTATATATCATTATATCAGTACATCTGTCACGTTGATCTGGGTTGTAAGAGTTTTTGTATAAACTTATTCTATTATGTATATAGTTCATTAGAAGTATATATTATAATTGAAAACAAAATCAAATTGCAACAATATATTCAATACTTAACTATATACCTGTGATTACTTTTAACAGTACAGAATATATTTTATTTGATGGGTTGAGATTAACTTACTTATAATTTGGAGAACAAAAAGGGGAAAAATTGCATAACAGACCCCAAACAGCTACAAAACATCTGTCCCTGAAGGGGATTCTCTCTACTATAAAATCTTTCTTTTGTTATAATTATGAGGAATTTGAACTGAAGATCAAGAGATTTTTTTCTTAGCAACTACCTCTTACTCAGCATTGATAATGCTATTTAATTAGCATAAACTGAATGTAGACACTTAGCGAGTCCGATGAAGGGCCACTGAGGTGGTAAGAGCCTGGAGCATCTTTCGTATGAGGAGAGGCTGAGAGCACTGGGGCTGTTCAGCCTGGACAGAGAAGGCTCAGAGGGTATCTAATTAAATGTATAAATACCTGACGGGAGGGGGTGAAGAAGTTGGGAGACAGACCTTTCTCACTGGTGCCCAGACATGGGACCAGAGGCAATGAGCACAAACTGAAACCCATGAAATTCCATCGGAACACAAGAAAACAATTTTTTACTATGAAGGTAGCAGAACACTGGAACAGGTTGCCCAGAGAGGTTGTGAAGTCTCAATCCATGGAGATAACCAAACCCGACTGGACACAGTCCTGGGTAACCCCCTCCAGCTGTCCCTGCTTGATGCCCTGCAGGGGTAGGACCAGATCACCTTGAGAGGTCCCTTCCAACCTCAACCATTCAGTGATTCTGACTTCTGTCAGCTTTTTCCCTCCTTTGGATTTGGCTGTGAATGCAGGAATGACGGTTTTACCTTCCTAGGCTAAAAATACATAGGAAAGAAACTTACAATCAGGAGGCATGAAACTGCTAAGGAATAAGGCAATATTCTGGCATGAACTGCCAATGGTCATTTAAATCTAAGGGCTTCTATGTGAGTTGATTTGAAAAATAGTCTAAAGGTATTGACATGGCATTTTTGAGCCAGCCCTCTTGGTTCATTTTGTCTAGTTTTCGTAGCGCTCGATGTACAAAAAAACCAGAGGTATGTTCCTTTAAAAAAATGTTGTTCTATATTATTTAAGTGTTAAGAGATTATTCATAAATTTCAATTACATTTTTGATGGAGATTAATGTAGATTATCCTTCTCCATACTACTGATAATGCCTTTTAAATTGTGGCATTAATTGGCTAAGTGATTGTGAGGTGTTTCCTACAAAAGCAATTTTCCCTCCAAGGAGCATTGTCTGTGTCTCGTATAACACACGTAGAGGAAAAATCACAGAACTGTATCATAAGTTTGATGTAGAGCAATGCTGAAAAGCTAAAAACTTGGTGTTAGTCGAGTTTCCCAAAGCTAGAGCATTTCATACTGAATTTCAGTGATGTGTCTTACCATTGCTAGCAGACTGAGTGATCACTATCGGCAAGTTCGTAGTTAATGTGCCAGTGATACTAAACCATACATTTGTTGGCTCATCCTCATGATGAAACACAGTAAAAGCAGAGGACCTCATCTTCTGATATGTGTTGCTTAATTTCATGGCACCACCCTGTAAGGTAGACTCTGGTTTACGTTCCAACTCCTTTATTCTTGCTATTGTAGAGACGCACGAAAATCTTGCTAGAACAAGAAAGATTTGTCATCACGTCACATAACGTGTAGATACTTAAGATTATGAAAGCTGTCAATCAGGGCTACTTAAAAATGCTCATACATCTTTCTGGAAAGTGTTAAGTGATTTTAGTTCTGTGCCTTTAGACCAACATGCACAAAGTCTGTCTCCTAAAGCATTAAGAAGAACATTTCCACCACGTGAACGTGAACTAACCAAAACCACTTTTACTGTCTCACAGTTAGTAGTACTTGGATCTCTTCCTGACCAGGATCTCTCAGTCTGTTTTAGGGAGAGTAGAATTGTGTACACACTTTTGAGGAAATTCCTGATGTTGTCAAAATTTGAAGTTGGACAGCTAATACGGAAATGAAGTTATTTTCCTAAATTACTGGGAAAATGTCAGAATTTAATTTAAATTCTTCTTTTCTGTGAAATATATTGATTTTTGTTTGTTAGTTCATTATTTGTCATTTGAAGTTCATAATAACAGCTGATGTCATCTGAGATTATTTGACATGGCATATGGATGTCGTAGATGTGAAAGTCAAAATGTTATCCTTGTTTCATTTTATTTTATTTTTAAACCAGTATAGACAAATTGATACATTTTGCCTTATTTTTTTGGTCAATGTTTCTCCTGTTTGTGTTATAATGAAACATCTTGACAGTTTGAATCAGAAAATATTAGACACCTTGTGAGTAAATTGGAGGAGTAGCTATTTTCAGTAGTCTAGAAATGTTATCACAGTCTAACACATGGGTGTTAAAAACATCTGCTCCTCTAATTAGTTCACTGAGTATTTCATTTTTCTACATGACTTGAAATGATAAGACATGCTATACTGTGCACTGTTACAATTGAGACAACATGAAATAATATAAAATGTACAAAATGCACTTTTAAACAAAAGCTTGATTCTAACATTGGTCTTGGAACTTTGTAATTTTATTTCGAAACAGAAGTAGTCGGTTTCAGTGACCTCAAACAATGTCTTCAAAGCATTCACCCAAGGAGTTTTTGAACGGGAATAAATCTAGTGTTCTGTGTATTGACTTTCGTGAAATTTAATGGCATCTGAGATACTAATTAGTGCTTAGTCTGATTTTCTTTTTTTTTTGTGCACAGTATTGTATTTATGACAGTTGTATTTGGGAACACAGATACATGCACATCACTAGTTTCTGTGAAGTACAAAATGTTTAAAACACCATTGTAGGAATATTAATTTCAGATTAGATTATGGGAAGTTTTACTTTCCCTTTTTCCTTAATAGTAAATGATCGATTGCTTTTAACCAGAAGTGGAGCCTGCCAAGACAGGTAGCTTTCTCTTAGATTCTTCTTTTCTTTTACCCATGAAAGAAAGACTCATGTTTTGCGTAACTTCTCACTTTTCTTTCTTTAAAGATGAGAGAGCTTCTGCATCTCTTTATGTTTGAAATTCACATATAACACGTTTTAACTAGAAAAGTTCATAGAACTGTAGAATCACAGAATGGTTGAGGTTGGCAGGACCTCTTGAGACCATCTAGTCCAACACCCTGCTGAAGCACCTAGTGAGGGTTGCCCAGGGCTGTGTGCAGTCAGGTTGGAATATCTCCACAGATGGAGACTCCGCAAGCTCCCGGGGCAACTTCTGCCAGTGTTCAATTACAATCACGCTAAAAAAATATTTTCTTACGTTCAGATGGCATTTCATGTGTAGTATGTCAGATGCTTCAGTCCCTTAATCATCTTGCTGGCCTTTCACTGGGCTCACTCCAGTAAGCCCATGTCTGTCTTGTACTGGGGAGCTTGGAACTGGGCACAGCACTCCAGATGTGGCCTCACCAGTGCTGAGGGGAAGAATCACTTCCTGTGACATGTTAAAGAGTTGTGAACTAGTAATTACACAAATAAGGGTAGCAAACAAATGAAACGTGACTAAAAATGAGGGGAAAAATAATTTAGAATGCTTGCATTTTAATGTTTATGGTTATATAATAATATGTAAATGTACTTTTAAAAGTATATGTTTATGTTATTGAAAGTAAATGTTTGCATACAAAATTCCAACCTTGATTTCATTTGAGTGTTAAGAACTGAGATTTTGGTTGCGAGTCATCTTTAGTCATAGCAGTCTGACATTTCTATTTGGAAAGGGCAAATACTGTACACTTAGATGGAGGAATTTGGCCAATTTCCATTTTTTGTTGACTGATGGAGTGTTTCAGAAGTGGAGGAGAGGAAGAAGTGAACATCTTCTGTTTACCTCCTCCCTTACCTCTGCTTATTATCACAGTCTTATGAAGTAACACATAATGCCAGGCTGGCATGTTTTTTGTAGAAATAAAGGCCAGGCAAGACTTTTTTACAGGTTTATCGACTTCACTTGTAAAGCGTGCACTCTGCATTTGAATGGGCTACTTGCACACAAATGCAACAGCTTAAAAGATGATAAAACTATGGGTTAAAATTTGGCTGCTACCCATGTACATAAAACAGGAAAAATATTTGGTACCCTTTTCTTCATGAAAATGCAAGGGAGCCATAGTGCATTAGTTATGCCGTACTGCAGATCTTTCAACAAGCTTTCAGCTTTCAGAGATGTGTCTGTAAGCTGATGGTTATTTTTAAGAAAAATTCCCTAAAAGAAAAAAAAAAATCAAGAAAAAACTTGTTCTAAACCAGTAGGAACTTCTTTCTCTGGCAGACTGACATCTATTATAATCATCTTCTAAATCCAGAAGACAAGTTCTTTGTCAGCTAAATAATATCTTTTTTCTATCCTAGAAAGTGACAAAATGAAATCTTTTTCTTGTAATTCTGTCTGTTATAAACTGATGCTCACAAATCTCACGGTCCTCGTTCAGCAACTTCCATCCTCATCTCTAGAAATTTTCAAACTTAACAAGCTTCTCTCTTCTTTGGTGCCTGTTTATGTGTACATATACTTGACTCAGCTTGCAACTAATCTGAACTAGTAAACCCTAAATGAAAATTTAATAGCCGTGATTCAGCACTGTGCTGCTCTAGTACCTACACTGAGGAGCTTCGGTCGGCTCTGTAGTGCTGGTGTAGCACTGAAGGAGTGCCGTCAGGTTCCCCTGGCTCACAAGTACATTTCCTTTGACCTGGTGAATGAATGGGGAGAAACAGTGCTTAAAATACTGTGGGTAAGGAACTCATGTGAGATTTCATTTTCCAGGGTCTGTTCCCCACTTTTGACTTAAGTATTTTCATCCATTCTTACAGACTAGCCCTTTACGCAGAATAACTTCTGCACAGTTTGTAAAACTGTTTTCGTGTCACTTCTCACCAAATCCCTTCCAATCTATTGTACTCACAGTAAATAGCCAATTACATTTGACTTGTCTGATTTAAATAATTAAGGCAGTTCTTTTTAAACCTTCCAAATAGTTTGTTTAAAGCCAGGAAGTAGTCAGGGATGTAATGTGTTGCACATTTCTGCTAATGGAAATAAATGTACCAGTATGCTACTGGGCTATCTTGTTTTCTACCAGCCCCTTCATTTGTGCTTCATCTATTTGTTTGCCTGTGCTACGAAATTAGGTTGCAGAAGGTTTAGAATGGGACAGCACAATTTGACTGAGACCTCTGAGTGTTACCCAGAAGCACAGGGCAGTCATAAGAATTATGCAAGCTTCGATAGAATACTTGTCTTGTTCCTGGGTTTTTGAACATCAGGATATGAAGTTAGAGAAGCAAGTAACCTGTCTCTGTTTTTATCAGAACCTAATGGCACAGCTGCAAACTTTCTCCTGGTATTTTTTCATTAGTTTTTTAGATAGCTCTATCTGTGGCAAACAAATTAGGAAAAAAAAATATTTTTTATGATAAATAAAGAAATAAGGCCAGGTGCAGAAGCAGAAATGTCTGTTTGGTAGAATTTGGCAAAAGATTTCAGAATATTAGAATTAACATACTTATACTTGCTCTCTCCTTAATACCAAGGCCAATTTAAGGTAACCTAAGGAACTTAATTGGAACTGTTCCTGTGATATACAAAACATTTAGACCTGGATGTGGTCAGTATAGCAGAGGGATAATAAAGGGAAGGACTTGTTGAATTTTATTGTTCTCTAGTTTCATCACAGTAGATAGCTTCAGCCTGAATACATGACTAATATGTGACTGGTGTCTGATTTGATAGGATTAAAACAGGAGAAGTATGTCAGAGATTACTTTGAACAAAAAAGAGGCAAGAATTTAATTAAAAATTTCTGTCTAATTTCAAATTTTATTTAAATTTAATTTAATAGCTTTCATCAAAATATCTCTCTACTGATGTGAAGAAATGGTTTTGCTGAGAACAGAGCTGAATGTACATTTGAAGGCATTATTATATTTAGGATAAATGGTATTTGCTGAAGGCATTTCATGAGGTGAATGTCATTGAGTATGTTGAAGAGGCACAGATCTCAGATTCACACTCCCTTACTAAATAATGACATTTTATTGAACTGTAGGATATCAGCATTCGTACCAAACAGATTTCCTATTTTCAGAAGATTTCTCCAATTTAAAAAGTTTTAAAGCAAAAGCAGTTCTAGCCTGATTTTGGCAGCTGTCAATAACCAGCAGTTTGAATCTCAAAATGTTGTCTTAAAAAATTAGCTGGCAGATGAGCAGGATGGAACTTTTGAGCATCTGAACCACAGAACAGGACCAATTTCATAACTAATAGGACTAAATTTCATAACCTACTGGACTAAATTTCATAACTAGGAAGGAAAGAAGTGTAAAATGCATACAGTTTTAAATTTTTTTTTTGTTATCTTTGTTTGTTTCCAAGATTTAATTTGGAGAGTAAAGAGAGTAACATGTTGTAAATAAATATCTACAAGTATGGTTTAAACCAACCAAACGTTCAAAGTTCCAAAGGTAGAAGTTGTCAGGTTTCTGACAACGAACAGGCAACAAGCTTGTTAAAATGCTCTTTATATATATTTTGTATTCTACAAGACACCATAACCATGGTTGCTAATGTGTTTCTGTTCCATTTCTGAGGAACATAATAATGCAGGTATTTTTTGCATCTTTTGGAAAAAGTGGAATATGTTTTTACTCCAAGAAACTTTTCCCATGCTGCTGCATTATGTAATGAAAGTGGACACCTGATAAAAAGGAGAGCTTAACATGACCTTCACCTAAATTCTTTTTCCCAGTCTTGGATATTTTCAGTGTGTGAACTGAACTCCTAAAAGAAAACCTATGAATAAAGCAAATCATAGAACCTTAGAGCTATTGAAGTTGAGAAGTAGAGAGCCTGTGGTCCAACTCTTGCTCAAACTGAGGCTAGCTTTGATGCTAGATTAGTCTGCTCATCCTCTTGAGTATCTCTGGGATGAAGATTCCTCAAACTCTCTAGCCCCACTGTGCTAGGACCTGATCACATTAATTGTGGAGACTTTTTCCCGTATATTTAGTCAGGGTTTCCTGTGCTACTACTTGTGCCTGTTACCTTGGCCTTTTCCTGTGCACCTCTGAGAGGAGGAGTCTTAAGACTCTCCTCTTTCCAATCCTCCAGAATGTAGATGAAGAGAGCAGTTAAATCACTCTGTGCCTTCTCTTCTTGGGGGTAAGCAAACCCATCTCTCTCGGCTTCTCCTTTATGTCATGCTCCAGACCCCTGACCACACTGTCTTTCTAGCTTGGGGGAACCCAAGAATGCGTAATATGACGACATTTTGCTGATAGAGAAGCCATTTAATGCAGCAGTTTTTGTTGCTCTATTTCCCTTTTAATTAAGGTAAAAGAAACAAAAAAGTAGTTTAAATAACAGTATTATTTTTGAACATTTGTTTTGTTTATACCTTACATAGCCATATAAGGTCAAAAAAGATTCTGCAAGGATGAATCTGGTTTTGATGACTTCGTAACAGTTTCTATTGCTTCTTCTGAATTTCCTTATTCTGTTAGACTTGTGTCTATTCTATCATGTTCATACCTATAAATGAGCATGTTGGCAAAGGAGTAAGTAAAATAGCCTCTGAATGAATTTAGGCCAGTTATTAATAGTAATATGAAACTCAGAAAAAGTGAAGTTCTACAAGAATGTTCCAGTAGGACTAGCCTGGAGCAAGAAACCGTTTGACTGGAGGTGGAGTTAGAAGAGTTCAGGTAAGAGGTTAAATGACATGGTTGTAAGACGTAGTAGGGAGTCATCATTCACCAGAAAAGTTCCTTCGCATCCTATACTTCTCTGCCTCTCTGTTTTTATTCTTTAAGAACAGTAGCATAGACTGTTAGGATGTTGTTCATCTTTCTGATACCATCTGTTTTCCTTGGTGGGAGGGAGAAATAGGATTCATTCCAAGCTGTTCCAAATGTTTTTTCCTCATTCAGGCTGAAATTCAGATGTTCATGTTCAGTTTCTAATGCGGTTCAGTGGCACTTAGAGTACTGTACTCTGGGCAGTCCTGATCCATATGTCACTTGACCCAACAAAGCTTAATCACCTCTTTATAGAGATAAAAAGGTCTGAGGCAGTTGCTACGAAATCAACGAACAGTGGTTCATCAGCGAAGCTGTTGTTGCATTCCTTTGCTGCGTTTACAATTTACTCTTTCTAAATGCTTTCCCCTAAGCTCTTGTTCAGCTTTTGTTCCAGTTCTGTACTGCCTCTGTCTGTTCCTACCTGTCTTCTCTGTAATCATCTTGACTATTGGTGATTTTTCATGCATTTCCAGATTCTTTCATGTCTCACTCCAAATTATCTTTATTTTCCTCTCCATTAAAACAATGGACAGTGTCCTGATCTTTTTCTCGCAGCCATCATCTTGGCTTTCCTCATTTTTAGATCAATGTATTTTTTTTTCAATGGCAGCTAACAGTCTGAGCACAGTGATATACTTTTTTTTTCTCCAGTTTGCGGTTATATGCCTTCAAATCAGTGAACCTCACCAAAAAGCTGAGGCTGAGAAACTGGCTCTGAAGCTTGAGCCTGAAAAGTGCTCCTCAGTACTTTTTCCTGGCTTTTGCAATGCCTTCTGCAGAAGAGTTTTCTGCAAGTCCCTCTCTTGCATGACAACACTGTGTAAAACTGTCAAAACCAATATAGCTGCGTGTTGGAAACACTGTATATTGAAAGTCCTTGCAGCAGTTACAGTTAAGTGCTGTTTTTACGGGCGTAGCCACTCAAGCCATAAGCAGTAACAACTCTATTGCTGGTGTCTCATTCCCTCATGTCTTCTGAGGGTGGTTTAAAGATACCCTTGCTTACCAGTCAATAGATGGAATGAAATAATTAGATTGTTATGAAAATTATTTTGTTTCTTTTAAATTAAGTCCTGATAGATGTTTGTTGCCTTTTTTAGCCCATGGAGGGTCTGAATTTTTATTTTGCCATTATAGAACTCAAAGAAAGAATGTGTTATAATTAGATGTTAACAGAATCATCTCCAAGTTAAAAGAGCTGCCTACCTATAGTAAATTGGTGAGTGCATGATTTCTAATTTCTTTTCTGTATGTGCAGTGTTGTTTCGTAATCACCTAGAAATAAGGACTTTAATGTACATAATTCAGTGCATGGGTTCTTTTGTTTTCTATTGTTTTTCGATGTGGACATCCACATCCCTACAGCAGCCCTTTCCGTTGCCTTGTCTGGGTCTGGCAAGGAGAATCCATATAGATAGAGATGGAAAAGTGACAAATTACAAATATGATATAAATTTTTCAATATAAATTAGAATTAAAGTGTTTTGATGAGTCAGGCATTAGCAAGAGAAAAATGTCAAATGCAAAAGAACACTCAAGTAGGTATTGTGGACCATGTTCTGCTATGCTACTCGTGGAGAAATTTATCAATACATGATTTTCATAATTATCAGTAGAAATGTTGCTGGAATAATTTAAATTGAAATAAACTCATGAAATTATGAACTATCTAGGTGAATTTATAAAACCTTCGGGAAAATCCTTGATTCTTTTCCTTACATTGTAAGAATGACAAACAGGGATTATTCAGTTTGATTGTGGAAAAGGACATATCAAATACTAGATTGATGCAGTTCAGAAGAACTAGTTAAATGATCATAAAATGCATCTGCTTGAGTGTTGTATTCTGAAGCAGATGAAATTACATTATTGACGGTTCCTGTAAGAATTAACTTGAGCATTTTGAAATGGGATTAGGAGTATATTTTAACACCTTTGCATGTATTGGTATGAATATTAATGGCATAGCTGTAATTCAGTCAGATCTGGGTATAACTTTTCAGTTTTATTTGGCGTTAGCATAGTACCTACTTCAGTGGTGGGTTTGCTTTGGCTTGTAGTTGTCCAAATTTTGGCATGTAGTTTCCAAAGCTGGATGGACCCTCCCTGGCAGTGTCCAAGGCCAGGCTGGATGGGGCTTTGAGCAGCCTGGTCTGGTGGAAGGTGTCCCTGCCTGTGGTAGGGGGGCTGGAACTATATGATCTTTAAGGTGCCTTCCAACCCAAACCACTCTATGATTCTGTGAAATGATTATAGTACTTAATACCTGGTACAGAAAACGTGTCCATTAAAATACCGTAGTTTTGCTAATTCAGTTAAGGACAGGAAATGTCATGTTTCACTTCTCCCTAGCTTACAACTGCATGCCTCTAGGCCAAGCTTGCTCTCCTTTTTAGACTTCGTGTCACCAGAGCAGATTGTACAGTGGAAGTGGTATGTCTATTTGTAAGTTGCTGTCAAAAGGCTATCATTGTTTATATACAGCTAAGAATTTAGCAGGTGGGTGGATGCTTAAATATTGCTTAGTACTTTGTCCACATTTTTTTAATCTCGTTTCAGGCTGTGAGAAATTACATTAGCATTCATTGTGCTTGCTCAGGGGAGGTATCTTAGCCCTTGAAGAATGTCTGCTAAACTAAATGAGCTGAGACAAGGAAAGACCTTATGTTTTGTAAGAGTGAACAGTTAGCAATTTAATTATGACCACCAGAGAAAAGCATGCATAAGCAAGGGGAATACTAAAAAAAAAAAAACAGACAAAGAAAATCATTGTTGCTGAGTGGAAAGAGTGTGCCAAAGTGCTTGAATCTTCCAGAGCTGTTACATCCACACCTGTGATTTCTGATGATCTGATGAACCCCTCCGCTAAGAATCAAGCCCTTGTATTTCTTGAGTGGAACAATTTGGGTTGATGATCCCAGTTTACAATGAAAGTGATAAAATTCTCTTCAGAAAGTCATTACTAAGATTGCATAATTGGGCATTAAAGTTCTGATTATACTTTACAAACTCCAGGACTTTGTTAAAAACCTGACATTCCAATGTACTGAATTTCAGTGTTTGACAGCTCAGCTGTGAGAATTTTTTTAGAGAACATTTGTACCATAAGAACAGCATGTTAATTGACTAAAAAAAACTGGGACAGATTAATCATGGGAGGGAATACGATACTTAAGAGAATGTAGTTCTAGAGCCCTCTGCTGATGAAAGCCTTTAGAAATACAGTTCTTTTCAAATGCCCTTTTTTTGAATGGCCTGGGTTATTCATCTTATCCATTTCAGACCCTTAACTTGAAGTGGAATAAATCTGCCCACGAAGGTGGCTTTCTTGTGGTGCTGACCAAGAAGGAGCCTAAAGGAGTAGCTTGCTTCAGACCCTGAACTTCCACATGGCCAAAGATGAGGGGAGGTGAATCTGCTTCTCGGTGTTAGCAGGTCTGTCTCCAGGCATGTTATTAGCATGCGAATTTTGCAAGGATGCCAATTCTCATTCAGCAGTGGCTGTGATAGTAATGAAAGTTATGTATTCTGCAAGAAATGGTCAGAAAATGGCTGAGTACTATTGTTTTATGCATTGAAAGAGTAGAGACAATAGACATGAGCTAGAACATTAACCAGCAGAGAATATATACTAACAGCTTATCCCTCCCCCGCAAACATCGAAGCAGTGTTTTGCAGCCTGCCTTTCTTTTTTTTGTTTTTTTCAATGCTACTGATTAAACATGAGCACCTTACAGCACAGCCTGCCTTATTGCTGTGATTACGTTAGTGGCTATATAGGAGGATGGAACAAACCAAGTAGACAGCTTTATTTTCCATGATGGCCATAAACATATTTGTTGTTATCACTACTGCATAATAAAGCTGCCTTTTTAGGTGTTCCAGTATCTAAAATATTAGACTGACCATTGTCTGCAGCATTTTGAGAGTGACTGATCTAAGCGGATAAGACTCCCTCGACTTTGATATGGAGTTTACATCCACAAACTGTTGAATTGATTTATTTTTTTTTTTAATTATTATTAAAAACAGGAGCTGGGTTTGTGTCAGGCAATCAAGGGTCTTGTTTATTGTTCTTTGAGAACATTTGAAGCAAAAAGAGGTCTGGTAGGGCTCTTTTCAGATTTATAAAGCCAAGGCCTTCTGGCACAATCATTTACTCAGAAAAGAGAGGAGCTGTCCTAAAGCTTCCCTTAAATCTGCCATTTTCTCACAGCAGCTGTTACCCTCAGCCTTTCCAAACAGGTACACCCAGAGCAAGGCACAGCTACCGGACTGGGGCAGTTCGACAGCTTTGCTCTGGGGCTGAAGCGGACAGCACTGTGGGCTGGGCTGGTCGCACTGGTTCTGCAGTGGGTCGGTAACTGCAGTATTTGCAGAGAAAGCCCCCCCACGCACACACTTTCAACAGAGGAAGATGTTGATTTCATTTCTGCCAGTGAGGCTGTTCTGAATTCATCTCAAGATGATGGGGCAACCGACACTGGCAAAACATGTTTAAACAAGTGGGGAAAACCGCAAAATGCATTTAAGTGTAAAAAGCTGGGCTACTGAAAGAGAGAATAAGCCACCCACAGATTTCCTTAGGAAAGTGAAATCAAATTTTAAGAAACTATTTACCAGTACTACATTATATGATGATAATGTTAACAGAGATCATTCTTGTGATCTCTGATGGCTGCGTAGACAACCATAACACTGTTGGAAGTCTCCCTCTTCCAGTGACTGGTGGTGTCCTTTCTGAGACTTCAATATTCTTTGTGTTTAATAAACTGATATTCACTCCTGAAAAATCAGTAAAGAACTAGGCTTGTTTGCCATGGCATAATTAACTTTCTCCAGGAGTGATATATCGTTTTTGTATTGGTCTGCATCTTTTCTTCTCTTATAATATTTCTTCTTATGCCTGCCTTTAGCATAGTTTTCCAAGATTGTCCCTTGCTGTAGAATTTGAGCCTTGGAAGATTTTAAGAAGTCAGTATGGTTGGACAGAAAGAGAATACTGTGTGCAGATCTTTCCTGTGAATTCATATAAAAGATTCATACTTGTGCAATTATATAATATAGTCTATACTGAAATGAAATGAAATGAACTTTTTCTAGTATAAATATATTTCAAACTCTGAAGATGAAATACGCAATCCCCCTGAGTTCTGGAGGGTTTTAATCGAGGTGTCTGTGTGCTTAATACTTCACAGCTCAAGGCTAGTGATGGCAATAGTTGGTGGTGAGGGGAAGGGGCAAAATTCGAATTTTATTACTTGATTCTGGCTAAAAATATGTAAGACAGAAACATGGCAGCTACTATATACGTTGAAATAGAGGAGGTGTACTCAAATATTCATGGGTAGTGAGGTATTTATAGAGATAAATGTCTGTTTAGATGTAAAATTGTATTCTCGTATTCAAGCAACCAATTTTCATGGATACTTGTGGGAATTATGTTTTTAAGATTTCAGTTGTGCTGACATTTTGGTATAAAGACACAGGCTTTTGCATTTTGATAGTCTGATTTATGAAAATACATGCAAGCATGTTACAGCATGGATGCATAGCGTTAATGGGTATGGTGAAACAAATGGGGAGCAATGAAAAAAAATTGCATCCATAGCCAGGAGGGAGGATAGAGTAACAGAAGAAAGGGGAACTGATGGACAACAAAAGGTTTTATATTTTTTTTCACAAAATCTGAGATCTACTATAGACAGAAGGGAGAGTAAGCAGCAGGGAATAGTTTTTAGTTGCGAGTGAACAATGGTAAAAACCATGTTACGTGTTTGTGCAATTCAGTTGGAGAATTTGAATGTTTATGTAGGAATTCACAGAAGAGAGAATAATTATGCAGTAAAGAAAGCCAGCCTGATTATTGGAAATAGTTTCAGTAGTGCATAACTTAAAAGCCAGATGCAGGGGGTTGGGGAGGTGAAGGAAAGAGGATGTGACCCAGAAGAGGGGTCTGGAGGTAAGACCTGTGGTTGGGATGTGAAAGGCAAAAGGGGATGTATGACGGAGAGTGACTCAAGAACTGTATTAAGATCAGGAAGGAAGGAGAGGATGGGGCAGATGAGAAGTTATTGCTGGTGAATGATTGGAAGACCAGAAAAGGCTAAAGAAGATAGGTGACTGCTAGGAAATAGGTTATGCAAAACACAGGAGGATACCAGGAGATGTTGAGAGGAGAGAGAAGATAAGCAACAGAGATCAGAGAGTAAGCAGTACTTCTGACACTTCAGTCGCTTGGGAAGTGGAAGAGTTGAACTAGGTGATGGTGAGGTGAAGTCAAAAGACTTCCTACACAAGGAGAGTGTGGTGAAGAAGACAATCAGGGATCAAAAAGGCCTTGGATGGACTATACCTAGCAACAGTGTGGAGGTTGATAGGAAAAGAAATGTCTCTTACAGGGCTGATCCAAGAGGAACAGTTTGATAAAAAGTGAAGAGGAGGTAGGTGGGAGCTTTACGAATAGGAAGGGAGAAGCCCATAGCTGCCTGCCAGTGCTGTAATGCGACACAGAGTGCGTGCTGAACTGGTCCTTGTGACAACCGTCAGGGACTGTTCGAGTGAAGGGATCTACATTATCGTGGTACTGCCAAATTCTTCAGTTTCTGTCTGGTCTGCATGGCCCAGTTTTCCTTGATGCAAGCAAAGAAGCTGCAGACAAGGAGGAGTGGAGTGGTGCACAGATTTCATTCTGGTGTGGAACTAGGACATAGTCTGCATCCTGAAGCACAGACGCCATCCTGCGGGCTATGGGCTAGACTGGACCTCACGAGAAATAAAGTAGGCATATTCACAGGAATGGTGACCTTAAGGCATAGAAACTGTCGCAAGGTAGACTTTGAGTGGTGGAGAAGGTTGGCAAAAAAACACATAGAATCAGAACTGTATTTTTTTAATGATTAAAAAATATCTGTTTTTCAAAAAGGAAAATGGTTTTGAAAAAGTTTTGTGACTGGATGCGAACATTTACCATGGTAAACGAGCAACATACTTTTTCTAGAGAGTTTGTTGTATGTATTTCAAATGTAACCGTGTTTTGGAAATATAGATGTCTAAAATAGGTGTTACGACATTTTGAAAATGAACTTAGTCTTCTGTTTCGGACTTCAGTAATATCTGCTCCAATATGGCTGTATCATACACGTTCTGAGAAAGGTAGCAGTAATAGGAAGGAAGAGGAAGGTCCCTTGCCCTAGCACATCTCTGCCTGGGTTCTTTCAGAAGATCAGCTTCCATTGGGAGTCATAGTTGTCACTTTTAGTTAAAACTTTCTTTTCTAGCTGCAGTTTGTAGTTGCACATTATTATCTCTGGAACTTTCATTCTGCAAACTCAGCAAAATGCATACAGTTTTCCTGTAGTAAGCTCCTGCTAAGCTGATTAATATGTCAGGAGTAATGCAGACGGATTGTGATGTAAAGTGCTGAAAAGTAATTGGGTATTCTGTATGATCCTGTTCCTCTATGAGGAAGAAACCCAGACTTAATGAAAGTTATATAGCTCATATTTAAATATCAATTTGTTTAGTTGATGTATTTAGCAGGTAAATTATGTTTTCTGTACTGTTCCTTTGGATAGCAGTTCTAGCCATCATATGGGCAGCAAAATCCATTACACCATAAAGCAAGAAATCAAGCATATTTCTTACTAAATTTCATAACCGATAATCTTTTAAACTAAAGGATTACTTCAAGTAAAAGCTGAAACACATCAAAGATCTAAGTTTAAATGTAAATTTCCCGGTTTCCAGAAAGCACACTTTCCAAAGAAGCCTGTTTCTCCCCTTAGTTTATTAGGATTCTCTCCTGCTTGAATGTCTGCAGGGCAGGCCATCAAACTGATTGTAATTTCTAGCAATTAAGAGCATGGTTATTAATTTTCAGCATGTGCTACTAATATGCAACAAATTATTGAAATTCTGTCAGTTCTTGTATAAAAAGAAACTGAACAAAACTGGAGTTTTCCTTAAGGCTGTGCAAATCTATCTTTAGAGAGAATAGGATACAGATTTTTTAAAAAAACCAACCACCCAGCAACTTTTTTTTACTGTCACTAAACTGTCTTTGTTCTTGGAGTCATCATCGTCTATGATTAAGATCATCCAAAAAACATTTACTCAGAAAATCTCACTTAGGAATTTCAAGGCAAGACCGACAGTAAACTTTAACTGAAATCAATGAGTATCTTCTCAGAAAAGGTAAAGATTGGGTCCTGTATCACAGAGGGGGGTTAAAGGTCTGGTAATTCAAAACTGACTGATATTTTGTAGACATAATTCTGTTTTCAATTTTACTTCACTCTTTTTGCAAATTTCCGAAATCTCATGATGGTCAAGTCATAAGTGACATCCCAGATCTTGTAGCAAAGACAGAGAAACTTTCTGTCATTAATATTCTTGGGAGACAAAAGGTAAAGTTGAAATCTGATTATTCATGCTTGGTTATTTTATTTTAGGATTAGCAAAATCTAAATATGAACTTGAATGCAGAATATTATAATGGCAATATAATGAAAAGAATTCAATTATTATGCACTAAATGCCATTTCTGGGTAAGACGTGCTGGTTATCATGGTATTTCTGCGCAAGAAAACAATTAAGATAGTATTTCACACCCCTCTTTTTGATAAGACAAATTCCCCTTTGGAAGCATTCTAATAATTCTGCAGTTGTGACTTCACCTTTAGAACCATGGTTTCTTAATCTTTTCAGGAAGATTAATGAAAACTATTACAAATGCTTATACAAACTGAGTATCTAAATTGCTAAATTTGAATTGCCAACTAGAACGTAAAAGCGACATGCCTGACTGCTTCACTTGGCTCAAGTGTGACATTTCAGTAGAATATGCTTCTCGCTTCTAAACAGGACACGTAAAACTGTAACTTAAAAAGAACGTATAGTGACTTCTGGTGGAGAAAATGAGGTAAAAAGGAGAGAGATCTGGTCAAACCAAGGAATGCCATTTCTCCTTTTTAAACTATACTAATTGGACCTTGCAAAAAAATTGACCATAACTGGAAGGCACTGAAGTTTTACATTGTTTTTCTGAAACTGTTATTCTCCCTGGCCAGCCACGACCAGAGTCAAATGTCTGCAGAGTGGAGCCTTTCTCTGAAATTCCATAGCACGCTCCCTCAGAGCCTTGCTTGCAGCTATTTCCTCCTGTAAGTCTTCTAATATTGCCCCTGTTTCCCTTCCCTTCCTGCATAGGACAGTTATCACTGATTTATTAAAACAGAGAGACTAATTTATCTTTTTTTCCTTTATCTTTCTTTTTTCTTTCCCTACGTGGAAAAATACTTTCAGTCCACCGTTGTATTTACTTTAGCAGAAATGTTGGAAAAAGAACAGAATCAGCCACAGTCTCTCCTTCGGTTTGTCTTTAACAGCTCAATAACTAAAAGCAAAGACGGATTTGAAGTCTCGTCCTATATTCGGAAGAGTATATTCACACAAAACTGCCGGATGTTTTTGAACGTTTTGTGATGGGGAGGATGGCTGGCCAGCCAGGCCTTGGCTGTGGATGATGTGACCAACTTGGTCACACACGTTCCCTGCCCTGCTCCCCAAACACTCTCTTGTCTGTGTGTATGGATAAAAACACACATGGCCGTGAAGTCAAATCCCACTCCAGACATCCGTGTCGTACACTGCTGTGCAGGTCTGCAGATGGATACAGTCAGAAGTGAATTGGTCTTGTTTTAGAGGTACCCCGGGGGTTTTTACCTCATACTCTCACCGAAAGCAAGGTGGCAAAAGACTCATTGCTTTGACTCTCGAAAATTTTCTAGTCTCCAGCCTTCAAGGCTAATTCAAGCACAGTCGTTCTTGTGCGAGCACCTTCCTTAGATGTACATGGCTCTCCTTTGCTGAAGTGTATGGGGAAAGCGCTGTGCCCTTCCATAAGGGAGGCTGAATAGGACTGATGTGTCCATAGTACCTCACTAGAGAAATCCCCAACTTGAACTTCAGCAGCTGGGTAAGAGGACCAGTCAAGGCCCAGCGAGGGTTCAGCAAGCAGAGGAGCTGCAGCAACGGTGGCGGCTCCTGCCAGCCATGTCCCAGTGCCCCTCGCCTGCCCCTCTGCAGTGGGACATGTGAGTGGGCTGTTTCCTGCTGTTGTACACTCTTTATGTTCATTCTAGTCCCTCCTTGTACCTCTGCCAATTTAATTTTTTCTAGACGTGGATAAGCAAGGTTGTGTTATTTATTTCCAGTGAAGTATTGTAATGTCTTCTGCAAAGGCATTAACGCACCTTCCTGTTGTGATATCTTCAGGGGGGGAAAAAAGCAATTTTCATAGGTGACATGCAGTTTTAAGGAAGAGGGATGCTTGATTTTCAGGCAAGAATAAGCAGATTACATTTCATCAGAACTTTTTGAATTGGAAAATTGTTAAAATATGAAAGCCAGCAGAGACTACTGATGTAAGAGCTTACATAACCATAATTCTCATGTCAAAAGTACGGTATTACGGCTATAGACAAAAAGTCTTGACTAGAATAAAAACTACAAAATGGAGGTATTAAGAACTATACATCTGACTAAGCAAAGACATAAATGAGTAAAAACTCAGACAGGGTTTCATGCAAAACAGCACTAAGATGAAGCCCACAAAGATGCATATAGTAGAAAGATGAGCAGCATGTTTAAACACTAATAGCTGGGTGAAGACGGCACAGCTTGTATATGCAGATATAATCTTTCTTTTTATTTTCTTCTTATTTTAAAAAATACCTAAACTATTGATAGTGCTGTGTTTCTGACTGAAAAGTTGTACTGAAAATTAAGATGACTCTGAGAGCTTTGAAGTTCCCTAATTATTTCAGTGACCCAGACTGAAAATGGACACAATGTAAATCATCTGAAGAGCACACATAATTAATTAAAAGAGAAGAAAGAAAACGAAAGTGGATGTCTGGCCAGTGCTAGGAAAATATCAGTGAGGAAAAGGGCTTTGGGTGAAGGAAATTTGAGGGTTGTTCCGTAGTTGGTTTGTTGTTTTTTTTATTACAACCATATGCTCAGCTTTGTTCCATTTCATATGTGTAGTTCCTATTATCAAATCTGTTTCAGCAGAGAAAATGTAAGATGAAATTCTGCCCTATTGGAATGAACTGGAAAACTCCAGTGGCTTCCTAAGGTCAGAGGAGGGAGTACCTTCTGTACCTTCAGCACTTGTAGAATCACAAATCATGCAAAGTGCTTCAGAAGAGGCTTCTGTTTCACGGAACAAGTGTTTTCGGGGCTTTGAAGAAAAAAGTGGTACTACCATCAACAAGATGTGGTTTAAAGGAGGGTGTGATATCAGAAAACGATGTAGTGGCTGAAGAGTTCGGTCTCCAGCCTCCTCGCGTGACCAGTCACCTGTGCCATGCCGGCGTTCAGGCTAGCACTGTGCCCCGAGGGAGCCGGAGGGCAGCGAGGGGAGCTGTCAGTGATGAGCGGTCCCCGCTGGGTTGCGGGGCCGGCTGAGGGTGTCCGCTTCGGAGACTCCAAGTGGGATGGGCGTTTGGGGACTGGGCTGGCTGGGTCTCTCAAGGAACTGCTCTCTGCTTTCGTCACTTCTGGAGTGATGGAAGACCTCTGGGAGAACTAGAAGGGGGTGATGGAAACTGTGATTGATTTAGTGACTGATATATTTGTGATTTCTAAGCTTGATAATATAACCCACTGCAAAGAGCCAACATATTAGCATATTAATGTTGTTGATTATGCTGATAATAAGAGAAAGAAAAAAGGAACAGAAAAATCATCACTTATCTGTGATGTATAACAAAGAAATCAGTGAAGCGAAATGTCTGCTGCTTTGAATATAATTCATATTTTCTGAACCCTCTGGCAAATGTTACCGTTATTACTCATTTCAGCCTTGTAGTGCTCTCATTCAGACTTCTAAGTTCTTTATTTTCAGGATTTCTCAGTAACTTTCTAGCACTACCAGATCACTTAAACTTTGCAATTTCTTGCAGTTTTCTGAATGAGATATCAAGAGTATGAACGATTTTATGTTTGATACCTCGTCAGACAACACAGGCTGGTCCTACAGTACTTACTACCTGTTGTTTTGAATTTTGACTCAGGCCATTGACTATGGCAGTGCATCAGGGAACTAAGACCTCCCTGAAATAAGAATACTTAAATGAAGAGTTACATCAAAAACTTGTTTGGTAGAAAAATTAAATCCATAATTAATCTATACTGAAAAACAGAAAATGAAAAGCTGATTTACACTACCAATTATACTGAGGCAAATTCTGGAGGTTTTTGGAGTAGCATTTTAACTACCTCTTTTTGTCATATATCTACTTGACACTTTAGAAAAAGATGTCAGAAAACTATGGTTTGCTTCTAAGAATTAAAATTGCCTTCAGTGATTTAAAATTATTTGGGTTTGGTGAAGACTTTCAAGGCTTTGAAGAACACATATATATGGGGCAGCTGCTCTGTAGTGCTAGGCATGTTAACACACAGCAATCCTTGTGGAACTTGTAGCAGGCGAGCAGGCTCAAGGCTGTGCGAAGGTAATCCGTCCTGGCTGTGTAGTGGAGTAAAAATGTATCATGTCAGTGTCACCATTATTTCTCATCTGTTTTCACTCAGATTGTTCTTTCAGCAGAAAATTCTGGGAAAACTACACCTGGTACTTTTTTGTCAGGGCAAATCTCTCGTACAGGCAGCCATTTTTAAAAATTACGTTTATTTTGATTATTGTAAAGTCCAGACTATTTTTTAAATGAAGGATTATATAGCCTTCTTTTAAAGAGTGAGCTGCATGGAATTCAGTGGTATCCATCATTTTAGGAGGTGGTTTCCTTATGGAAACAGAGTGATTCTTGTCGTGCTTGAGATAAGGCAGTGAACCTAACGTAAACCAAAGCTTCTATGAATCACAAATTTTTTTTAATACCCTTACCAGTGCTTTCTACCCTGGTTTTCTGGGGTTTGGTTTTTTGGGGTTTGGTTTTTAGCATGTGTATAAATATATGCATTTGAAGTTTTGCAGGTCTGAGATGATCAGCAGAGTTGACTTCATAATTACAGTCAGATCTTTCAAATAGGCGATTTGGGAATACTTATTTTAAATGCACTATCAACAGGAAATTGAGTGGATTCCAAAGGCAATTTGAAACTAGTTTTTATGTTACAACTCCTTCAAATTGCTTGTCCAATAATTGCCGCTTGCTACTTGTTCTTACTGTTTTTTTAACGCTGTTAATGGAAAAGTAAAGCATGTTGAAGATAATACTTCGCACATTTTAGGATAAAATTAAACTGATTAGATAAAAATATTTTCAGAGAGATACGGCATTTTTTAGTTGTGTTTATTTTAAGCAAATTTTTAATTACTTTGTGGGGGAAAAATGAAAATGACTGTATCTGATCATGTGTAGGCCTATTGCAGAGGGGAAAGCTTCTGAGATGAAAAAATACATTCTTCTATCTTGTCTTTTGAAAAAGATTGCTGCCTCTCCTGTTCTTTCAAGATACTTGAAGTTTTGAAGTTTGTTGAGTTATTTTGTTCCATTTTGAAATGAGAGTTTTGTGAGACATACAGCAATTTTGTCTGCCTCTGTCTTTTATACAGGTAAGGAGAACATCTCTTGTGATTACTGAGAAACAGGGATTAGTGGGTTTACTGCACAAAAGATCCATTAGTTGAGAAGAGATTAGATTTTATTGTAATTAATTTCCATAAAGCTACTGTTTTTCTTAGATTAAGGATTTTCTTTATAAGAAAATAAACTGCAGATAATGATAAAGAGATGCTTGCATGAAGCTGATAAATCGCAGTTTATGCTTTCATAGTTTCGTTAATCTCATTCAAGAAAGAATATATTTTTTTAAAAAGCATTCAGAAAACAGGTCATAAAATTTTTAAGCTTTTGTGGGGAAAAACGTGTTTGTGGTTCATTTTATTTTTCTGAGTTATTGAAAAATGGTACATTGCAGTTTGTTATGAATGCGGTTGTATAGAATTAAGTATTAGTTAAGACGTCAATAAATTTCCTTCAGCAGAATCAAAAAAAAAAAAGAACATGCATTTCATCCTAGTTCTTTCGCATTTAAAAAAACCAACCACCTGTTCCCCCTGCCTTTGCAGGACAGTCTTTATAGCTTTCTAAGTTGCTGAGCACTTCTATGTGTGGTCTGATGAGTTTTGAAAATTTGGAGTTCTTACATGTAAGACTGAACAGACAACCTGAAATTCCTTTATTTTTGACAGTGATATAGATCTTTTAGTGTATAGTCTTAATGTATAGCATGTGACATATGGTGAGCAATAACCTCTAATACTCAGCTATGGAGAATTAAATTTCTTTTACTAGTTTAAATGGGGAAAAGTGCTAAGCACTGGTGTTTCTAGGAGTAAGTAGGAAGACTTTCTATATCACTTACAGGGATTAAGGAATTTTATAAAGTGGCAATGTGTATGGTGACTCAACCTCCCAAAGCTGGGAGGGTGGCTTTCTGTTGCCTGTATTTGACTTAAATTTTCTTCCCAAGGATCTCAAGTAGCAATCCTCTTACAGTAAGTAACCATCTGAACAGAAGAAAAGCTTTATAAAAATTACGAAGGAATAAAATGTAGGTAAGAAAAATGTAATTACCAAAGCTGGAATTAGTCCAGGGTAGGAATTAATAATACTGAAATTAATAAAAGGTGTTTAATTACCATTAGTCCACAGGGCATGAAATTTTACTCCTTTCAGTTGTATCACAGGGCCTTTAATTCTGTACTGGTGCTTTCTGAAATGATTGCAGAGAACAATATAAATCCCAGGGGACTTTTTGACAGGTTTTTCAGCATTTTTGTTTGTTTTCTTTTTAATGACAAAGGGTAAATAATGGAGCAGACTAGGGACACATGCAAACCCACTTCTTACGAAAATACATTTAAGTTCATACTTGCCCATGGCCATTCTTCCAGCAAATATTCTATAAGCAGCCATTTCTGTAGTGGAGTTACTTCATACTAATTTTTCTCACAAAATCTTAGCAATGCACCATAATTCAGGTTCAAGTACCTTTCTTATTCCAGTATTGATCTTTTCTTAAATACAGGTTGTTCATCCATCCAAATCACATTCTGATTTGGTTGTGGTTTTTTTTTCCCTGAAGAGGACCGTTCCAATAGATAACCATTAATCCCACCAACCTGATTTACCATGACAATTGAGTCTTACCATAGCTTTTGCAGAAGGCAAAGTAATTAAATCACTTTTGTTTATCCTCTGCATTTTTTTTCTAATTTTTAAAACAATTTGCTATTGGATAAGAAATTACAGATATTTTTATGAACGGCAATAATGGAAACACTTTTGTTTACATAAGGAAAAGAAAAAACTGTTTTTTAAAATGTTTTTGCTGTTGTAATTGCTATTTTTAGTACAGTTCTATCACTTCACTATTTATACACTTTCTAGCTGTTCTATTATACTGTTATTGCTCAGGGTTTCTATTAAAATGAAACATGGGGTTTGTATTATGCGTATGCCGACAGTAGAGGAGAATAACGCAAAGCTAAGTGCTTTGTAATGCCTATGGGAAGAATGTTTTTCTGAGTAGTTTTTGAAGTACATGTCACTGTTCAATTGTTCATTATCTTCAAATGGCTTGAAAAGCTACAAATAATTTGCTCTTCCAAGGGCATTTATTTTTATTGTGTCAAGGTTTGAAATATGCAGTTGCAAATGCTGCTTCCTGTGCTTGAATACAAAGAGGCAGCGCAGCTTGATAGCTAATTTCATTTTTCTTGTGAAGTACGTATTCTGTGACCAATGCTTTTATAGTTTCCATCTGTTTCAATCTTTTACACTCAGATGCTCTATTTGGGAAGATTTCTGGACCTAAGGATGCAGTGCAGGTTGCTGTCAGTGGTCGCGCGGCATCCCGTCTCTAGCCTGTGCTTGGGTTCTGGAAATAGCGACAAGGCCAGAGGGCTCGGGAGGCCGGGAGGTGTTTGCTGCCTTCCCTGTGGCTGCTTGCCGCAGCTGGCTCATTTCCAGCGGGACACCCCCCCTGCTAGATACTGGGGGGGCCTCCTTCAGGAGGGGGGGGCCAGGGCAGGCTCCCTCGGCTGGGCGCCCCAGGCAGGGGAACACGGCCGGAGGCTGCCTGCCGCTGTGTGCCTCTCCTCCTTTCCCCGTGGCCCCTTCTGCAGCCCTGCTGACATCGACAGCTTTGCTTCTTGTCATTGCTCTGCCTCTTTTCCTTCCTGCTTCCCAGGTGGGAAGGTTTGCTGAAGTCAGCAGCTGCTGCAGCTGCAGATGATCTTAAAACCAAGCAAACATGGTGCAGGGTGACTACCCTTAAGCAGCGATGGCCAGAGCCCCCTTCAGCATCTAACTGCAGGCTTTCTGAGACCAGGCGAGCTGGTTGCATGCGATGTGCTATGGTGGTGGGAGCAGATACAGTGAAAAAGACTTGGACAGAGCAGGTAACACGGCAATCAGAAAAAAACCCTGATCTGAGAGGGAACTGGGAGCACTTCTGGCGTGATGGGCCATTCTCCTACTGGACTTGCTTTGAAGCAGAACTTTGGGACTTTTCCTGCCTTGAATAAAAAGTGACAAATGCAAAATTTTTTGAAGTTGAGAAAATGATAGAAGACATTTCCTCCCAAATGTGTTTGAAATTGACCAACAGATTTGAAGCTGAAAAGGCAGTAGCCTTATTTCCAGAATAAAACTAGGGGCAATGATAAAATAAACATTTCGTTATCACAGGAAATTTTGAGTGCTAGTCAAGAGCCCAGGTCCAGCCACAGGATTGTGTATGAAATCTGACAGGGGATCTAGTGCTCCTGGTGTAAGGAATTTAAATGAAGAACATTTAAAATCAAAGTTCACAGAGTAAATTTGAGTGGTGTGTGGCATGCTTAAATTTTAGCTGTGTGGCTGTGTTCTGCAGTGGACTATACCATTGAACTGAAATAAAACTTTTAGATTTTGTAATTTATTAGCTTGTAAATGAATTTCTTCTTTTTTCATACCTGTAAGTGTTCTATTTTTACATTTTCGAAAGTCTATGTACACAGTATTATGCAGATGTTTTCATTGCGTCAGCTGACTGTAATTAAGGTACAACTTTTATGTTATACCCACAAACTTGGCATCTGGTCAAGCTGAATTACAAAATTACTATACCCTTTTCTCTGTTTTAAGCTTTAGCCTTAAGCCAAAATCAGACAACAGAAAGCCTGTCATTGGCACTGCCACATGAATAACCAGCTGCACTCCGGTTTCACTGCTGTTCATTTCAACATCTCAGTCTTCTTGAGAACATGAAAAGCCAGTATTTGTTGTGACAGACTTCGTGTGCTTATCTCGTTGGGATTACTAGAGGGAGATTAGATGCTAATAAAATTTAAACAAAAAAGTCACAGAGATCCATGAATGGAGCATTATCTGACCAATTAAATTATTTTTTTGTCTCACATTTTGGATAAATAATGGCTTAAGCAATACGAATTTTCTCCACTGGTATTTTGCATGAATATACAGTTGCTTTTTTTACCAGCGTCCTATGCAAAGGGATCCTGATAAGTTTTATTTTGTTTTACTTGGACTAAATTTGTGCATTTTTTTTATAAATGTAACTCAAAACCTTGTAAGTGGTTTAGAAAATGGAGCTGAAGGTTTAGCCCTTCTTGGCTTTGTGGTAATATGTTTCAGAACAGCCTGATTTTATCTATAGTCATGTTAAAATAATTTCTAAAAATGTCAATACCTATTCCAGATTTAGAGACTGCTTGACATGTATAAAATCTGCTTATTGAGTGTTTCCTCAATTCAAGAGTAGTGAGTTAAAGTATTTTTATTCCACTGAAAAATAGTAAGGTACAATTGTGTAAACTGTTACTCATGTGAATTAGAGGTGTTCATACAAACTGTATATGCAATCAAGATCTGCAGAACTTGGCTTCCAGATTAGAAGAAGTTAGGTAATAGACTGTGGTGAAATTTCCCACGCGCTTATTTTACTGCAGAAAAATGAATGGCATTTCTGCTAGGTCCCCTACTTGAGTTTTCAACAGACTGAGGTAATATAAGAGAAGCAGGAATGACAGGTAAACAAACTGTCTGGTTTTGGGTTACTTTTGTTCTAGTTTTGTAACCAATTAAGTTTACATATCCCTTTCTTTATTCATACGATTGAAAAGACAGCAAATATACTCCAGCAGTAACTGTGGAAAGCTTAGGAACTCTGTTGAGTTCAGAGAAATCAGGTATAATAAATGGGGCATTTGTCAGGGGGAATCAGAACCAAATGACTCTGACTGATTCACTTTGGTGACTCACAGTCCAAACTGAGCAAGGGATCAAAACATGGAGTACAAATGTTGTCGTTTTGTACTTTGCCTGATGAACATGTTCATACATGTAGGATTTACACAGCTAATTTTCATCATTAAAGAAAGCGACAGTTGTGGATGGGTTTGGCATGTTTTCTTCTGTTCCCGCGTAGGGGAACAGATGATGTCTGGAGATTGCTTTTTGTGACTATGCTGGCAAATCTCACTTTTTGATGTGTTGTAGAAAAGTCAAATGAGAAATGCAGAATGCAGACTACAGATATCCCTCAGGAAAAACTCTATTTAATGGTACTACAGGCTTGATAATAATGCTAAAGTAATAGTCCCCAACATGTTGATAGTTTCAGAAAACTGTTTTTTCCCCTTTTCCTTCAGTATGCTGTTTGGAGATGACAACCAAAAGGAAAATTATCGGCCGCTTGGTGCCCTGCCGGTGTTTTCGTGGTGAAGAAGAAATCGTCTCAGTGTTAGATTACTCTCACTGTGGCCTACAGCAGGTGCCAAAGGAGGTTTTTAACTTTGAACGGACATTAGAGGAGCTTTACCTAGATGCCAATCAAATTGAAGAGCTACCTAAGGTAATCAGTGTTCTGCCTGTAATACAGATGTCGAAGTTGTGTTCTTAAATGTGTATTGAACATCTGCTTCAACTCTGAAATAGGGCTTGCTCTTGACCAGGAGACGTGCTTGCTGTGGGAAGTCATGGCTATTAACTTGAGAGATTCAATTACATTTGTATAAATTTTTTTCTGCCCTCTCTGAAGAGCCCAAACAGCTGAGCCGCTGCTCTTGCAGACGGTACTGCGTGGGGAGGAGTAGGGCCACCTACTTCTTGCTTCTTAGCACAGGAACAGGGGGCAGCCGGTGAAGTCTTAAGTTGGGACATTAACAACTCTTCAAAAGAAGTACTTCTTGCACAACAAGTAATTAATATGGCATTTAACACCTTGACCAGGAGTACGCTAATATATGGGGTAGGTGATTTCACGTTTGGATCCTCTAGCACTGCTTTTAAAAGCAAGCTCTTTGTCAGGATAAGCCATTTATCCTTGTAGGAGAAATGCCAGTGCTATCTGACCAGTATTTTTATGACTGCAAATGAGGTCCTGCAATGAGATTACTTAAGTTGTCCTTCCTGTGTAAAACTTCTTTTATAGAATCTTTAAATCTGTTCTTCTGTTGATTAATGTTTACTATAAGGAATTAAAAGTTACTGTAACTTAAGTGTTCTGGAAACAAAAGAGGGCAAGGTAGTGGAAAAACCAATTAATATTAGGTGCTAGCTACATAATGAAGCATGAAGTAATGTAATCCATTCCTTAATTGAATTTTTCTCAATAATGAAAGATGCTTACAAGTCTTTAATTAAACATTGTTCCACTGTAATCCATTCTTCATCATCTCTCAACGTATTTCTTACTTACTCTGCATAGAGACTTTACATAAATTCTATTTACAAATGTAGGAAACGTACTTTTTCCATTACATGGAGTTCCTTTATTCGGATATGATGGTTCATTGCCTAAGATTGCTCACTCCATCAAGAAATTCTTTACAGATGGTAAGACAGGGTAGCTACAGTCTTTTAAGTGTCATAGAAAAATGATGGGGAGAACTGCCTTATCCCTGCTGCTACTAGAAAGGACAGCAGAGAACCAGGTATTTTTTCTGTCCCCATAAATATGAAATTTGTGGTGGAGGCCATTTTACTGCTAATGAATACCTTCAGGTCTATTTCTCTTTTAATAATAATATATTGTTAACCTTGTATATTTTAATTGTGCTACTGAAGAATCATACTGACGAATATATAAAGTCTCTAATTTAGCTAGGGATTTTTGGTGTATTTCGTTTGGCTCTCTTGAAAGGATGCCTCACCATGGCGTTCAAACTAAATAGCAGTGCACAATGGAAGATAAACATATCAGGGCATAGAACAAGAGCAATATGCCATAATTCTATATGGAAAAACTGAGGGCCAAAGGTAAGGGGTCCAAAATTGTGAAATTGGGATGAAGGTGATAGTTGTTACTGTCAATCACAATTGAAATGTGCATGCTAATGAAACCTTTGCACTGTATTGTAGTATCGTCTATTTTGTGTTTGTTGTTTGTGAAACAAAACAACAGATAAATACATGCCTTGGAGAGAGTTAAATGTATAGGACTCTATTTTGCACCTCTTTTTTCTCATTTTTCTTTGTTATAATATTTTGAAGCAAATACTATGTATTGAAATCCTTTTAATCGGTCTTAAGTTTGAGTAAATGCATCATTTAACATAGTCTTGGCCTTGTACAAGAGATTAATGGCAGTGTTAATTTGCTTTCTTTATACCATTCATAATTTTTTGTCTTAAGTCTTTATTAATCATTACCATAAATTAAAACAGTGGAAATAATATCTTTATCAAATTTTCTGCTTCAAATATTTTTTGCTGCATGACTCTGAACTTTTTTTGCACTATTAAGTTAGTATTCTAGGAGAGGAAATGCCGTTTTTTTTCTTAAAATGGCACTCTGTTTCTTAACGTTAACTTTTGTATTACACATTATGACCTACCGTAGGCAGAACTTTCCTCTCCCTGTACATGTAAATTCAAATAACTTCTTCCAGAGAAATTCTGCTTTGTCAGTTTTCTGTTATTTACCGAATGTTATGTGCCTCTGAAGTTACAATATTCTTTTGAAATTTTCTATCATCAGAACACTTGATCATGTTTAAAAATTTAATGAAAAAAGCACAGGTAAAAACTCAGTTAAGTCCTTATCTGCCTTAGTTACTTTGTCTGCTACATGATACTCTAGAAATCATTAAATTATTTTGCATTAAACTGATTTAGTAAACTCATTCTTCTTGGTTTTTTTTTTTTTATTTTTACCTTACATTTTATGTATCATAATTATGCTTTTTTTTCTGCTGTCTCCATTAGAAATGGATTTCTAGTTCCTAATTTCTAATATTTTTCTTTTTTAAGGATTTATAGGATTGTTATATAATTCTTACTTTCTATTTTCCTCTAAATCTAGCCAAGTCTTTTATTTTATTTGCCTTTGACTTCATTATCATGAGCTGCTGCTGCAAGTATGTCCCCATTTGTGTGAGTCAAATGAATCACTGACTAATAAAAAAGAATATTGATTTTTGATGAAGGTGGAGTCTCTGGCAATCGGTATCCAGAAAAGCCTGAATGAGATGAAAATTCTCCCCAGAAGCTTTCCCTTATAAATATAAAGTAAAATCTGGACTAATTTGTAACGGACAAAATCAGTTTACTTGTTAATGCTTTAGGAAGAATTTTTCTGTCTCTAACAACACATTCTAGAAATAGCCACCACTGTGTTTCGCCATCTCATGTGTTGGTAAAATAGATACCAGTAATGCTAAATATGCTACTGAAGTCAGAAGCTACATCTTAATGCTTAATTGTCTCACCAAGAACAAATAATGCAACAAGTATATAAATGGTGTTGAGGTAATCACTAATGTATAGCTCACACAGATGGGTAGGTGTTATAAATTAACTGTCTTTTTCTTTTACATTGCATTTGCTATGTAAGTTCTAGTTTCCATTAAAGGCATCGAATCCTTTTTCTAAATCTGCCAATAAGAAATCATGTTTCTGTTCTGCAAAGCTAGAAAGTGTTATTTCTTTGTAATCCTGACATCAAATTCCCCCAATATGTTAGCCAATCTATATTTCACAGTTACGCCTGTGGAAAGTAAAGAGCAGAAATTTCATATTGTTCTCTAGTGGCCCTGGAAGCCAACAGCCTCTATTGCTGTGTAGGCAAGAACTTGAGATACGCAGAATAATAGCCCATTGTTATAACTCAAATCACAGCACTAGTAGCAAAACTTGGTTTCCAGTCTGAAACGAATAAAAGTAGCATATGGACATACAGTACGATGAGTACCACAAAGTCGTGATGGCAAGGCCAATAAAGCCCTAGAAATTGAGAAAGACACCTTTGGAAAATCCAGTGGGTAAAAAAAAGTGGGCAATTTTGGGCCTACGCATACCTGTATTCACACCCTTATATTGTTTCTGATACAACAGTACATCATGAAATAACTCCAGAAGAAGTATTTTTTATTATGCTTCTGCATTCACCAGCTCAAAAGCCTTGTTTTATCTGTTCAGATACTGTCAGAACTTTAAGTTCCCAGCCTTCCTTGGCTTTTAAAATAAGACTTCTCCAGGGGAATGGCTGGGAATTTCATTTTCCAGGTACAATAGCATGGTATAGTTTGCATAGGTACCAAAATTCTGCAGGTTCCCTATGCCAAACATTACTATGGTCTACAGCTCTTCTTACGCAGTAATGTGGCTAGAAATTTCAAGAGCAAACCCTAGAGCTTATTAATTACATTTCTTTCCAGCCTTGTCCAAAATGATGAGCTTCCTTAAACAAAGAGAAAAAGTAGGTGCTCTCAGATGCATTGCAAAGGAATTCCTCATTCTCTGGGGAGGTATTTCCCTCTATTAACATTGTCTGCGAGCAGAAATGTGTAATCCAGTTTGGCTTCCAGGGTGTACAGTAATTGTTCCGGCTGTTCCTATAAATCAGCTAGGGAAGCGCAGCCCCCAGCACGGCCATGGTTCTGCTCGTTACTCCTGCGGGGCTGCTGGGCTGCGGCAGTGCACTGTGCTTCTCTGCCTACCGCTGGCGTTAGCTGGTGAGCCGTGGGGAGGGGGCTGTTGGACAGTCTTGGGAATCAACAAGTACGTTTCATGTAAGAGGAAATCTGAACAAACTGTCAATACCAAGGCATTTTGAAAAATGTCTTTCAGTATAAAGGCCCTTTCGTATTTGGTGCCAATTGATAGTGATTGCGGTGTGGTGCTTCTCATTCTGAGCATTTTTTATTCATGTGATTCCCTCCCAGTTTTCTGAGAATAGATTATGTTGAAGGAAAAGCGGGATTTTTCTAAAGGATTATGATAGAAAATTATGGCAGAATAATGCAGTTTCAAAATTCTCTAGAATTTACTTAAAGTGAAGTACCAGGCTGGCATTTGCATGCCATTGGTGTGTTAATTTTCTCCTCTCTGGATACTTGGCTGAGTTTTTCATCTAGGCAAATTATTATGCTTTCTCTGTAGATGACTATATAGACTTTATTCTGATATAGAAGTCTGAAAGAAGGACTAAATCTGGTATAAACATACCACTAATATTTGAAGAACCCTTGTGAGATGCCTGCAAGGAGAAGTTGTTCTGTGGAACCCACCGAATTTTCTGGTGCCATTTGGTGAATTCATACTTGCAGAAAGTCCTACGGGGTTTGACAACTTCTAAGTCCTGGAAAAAACGATGACTTTAGAGCCTGCAGCCACAAAGTGGGTAATGTGAAGCAGGTCTTTCCTGCGTCCGATGTGATGGGTAGCGCAGGAGTGGCGGGTACTGGGGGTTGGAGGCCAGCTGCAATGACGCTGTGCTGGGGGCGCACACCAGGGTTCGTACCAGCAAGGCGGGTAGCCGTGCGTGGCCCTTCCCTGTTACTCTTAACAGTCAATTTTCCACAAGAGTGTCGCTGGGGAATGTGGAACATGGCAATAAATAAGCCAAGCAATTATGTTGCATTCTCCTCTTACACCTGCTAGCAGGCTGGGCTTCAAGAAGCTACAAGCTACTGTGTCAAAAAAATCCACCTGTTTGTTCTTGATGTACGGCACCTCTAACCTCGCAATGCAGTGTACCTAAATGTGAAATCGTTTTTCATGACTGCTTTCTCTTAGTATGGTTGTTGTATTAATTTTTACATGTGGATGGTATTGTATGAGATAGTGATATTTCTGGAAGGAAGCAGCCAAGTTAAAAAGGTGCTTTCAGCATGACTTACTGAGATTACTTCAGCTTGAAAGGAGGATTTGGTTTTGCAGTGGAGATTCTGACATTTTATAACACTTGAATTTGAATTAAAAATTAGAATCGAGTCCTGAATTTTGGTGGGGATTCAAACAACATATCATTTTGATAATGTCAAGCATTTTGTTTCTTGAAGATAGCAAGTATCTTCTGCATGCAGTCAAAATATTTTAAAATCTATCATGAATTTAAATTCTAAAATTAAATATTTTAATTTACCACAAGCCACAAAAAATTGCAATTGATATGACACATATGAAATATCATGTACCTACAAAATGTTGATTGCAATGAGTATGCAGTTTTTGACAGAAAGCTCTTTTTGAACGTTCCTGCTACCAATCAACTGTTTTGGTTATGCTTGTCAACTGTGTATAAGCTGTGTTTAGGATACTGAGCAGCCTTTAAGAATGTCTTCTCAAATAATGGCTTTTTAAAATATTTTTTGATTATTGAATTCTTATGTAGCAAATGTAGTTTTGTGGTGTTTGTTGCTTCTGTGTATAAATAATGATCCCAAAGTGATCTTTTTCCTGAAACACTGTAAAGTATCTTTTTATGTTACAGCAACTGTTCAACTGTCAAGCTTTACGCAAACTGAGTATACCAGACAATGACCTTTCAAGTCTGCCAACCACTATTGCTAGCTTAGTTAATCTCAAAGAACTTGATATCAGTAAAAATGGTAAGAGATCAAAAGTATAAGTATTTTAAAGAATTGTAATGAATATGAACAGTAATGAAGTTTTAATTCCTAATGATTAACAAAGTCGTGTTGTAGAAAACTTGCTCTTTTTCTAGATTATGTACTATTTTTCTGTCTGGCACTTTTGAGAAGTCTGGGTAGATACCTACCTCATTTACTTTTACCTAAAAAAAAATAATTAGATTTTGCTTTAGCATAGTGTACCGTGATGACTTGTGACTGATAGATATTGGAAATAGGAGTGGGAGACCGTTTTTCAGTGAACTTATGAACCATTCCACTTTACAAAGTGGCTTAGTACTTACTGGGCTCCTGTGTAATGTATTTAAGCATATAAGGCCGCAGGTAAACCACTACCAGGAATTATATAGCCAGTGACTAATTTGCTGATGTGCATTTCCAAATTACGCATTTACATATTCATGTGCCTAGAAACCCTTGCATGTCTGAACTTAAGAGTCTTTGTTTTGAAAATGAGGCTGAGGCACTCTAGAAAACTTTTGAAAAATTTCTTATCAGTATAGGCGTGGAGACTCTCAGGATTGTATGTGTGTGCTCCCGAGAAGAGAGGGAGGCAAAGAAGAAAGAGAGAACCAGTTCAGAAAGAAATGAAAGGCACAAATATCAGTACAAATGATGTCACTATTTAACTCCAGAAGTTTATATAAATCAAGCATTAGGATAATAGTTGTAGAACAAGGCATATTATCTGTTCTGGTGTATTTATTTAGTGCTTAGGTATCATCTTTTAGACTATAATGCTAAAATGTATATATTCTTCCTGTTATAGCTTAAGTCTGATCTGAAAATGCCAAATGAATTCATTTATGAACAAAACAAGTTCAACAGTTTTTTATGTGTGTATAATAATTCTTTCAATATTTTTTTAGGAATTCAAGATTTTCCAGAAAATATTAAATGTTGTAAGTGTTTAACAATTATTGAAGCCAGTGTCAATCCAGTCTCTAAGTGAGTATCAGTAGCTTGTGTTTGTATACTGTGAGTGCAGAAAATTTACACAAAGTGAAGCAAAATTTAAAGGCATTGTATCAAGTTCATTTGCAGGATTAATCTAAATTTGGTTTTAATTGTTTTAAATCCAGGGCTGATGTATCTATGAAAAGATCTGTGTACTACGTAACAAATGTGGTGTCTTTCCACTTAGTAAAGAAAGTGTTGGCAAAGCAGTCCATATGATGCAGCCTTTTAAACACAGGGGCTGGTGCCTTACGTATTTGGGAAGGAAGCCATGCTGCATCCTCACATACCATAAACTCTTGGTTGGGACTTTGGCAACCCTTATTCCTTCCAAAAACTTGCAATAACAGTAACAAAAAATCTGTGTTGTGATCCCATGATTTATAAAATGGAGTGAAGGAGGTGAAAGGATGAAATCCTACTATTCCGTTTAAAAAAATAAAAAGGTAGAAAGCAAGCAAGCAAGCACCTTTGGCGTAAAACCCTCAGCTAGGAAGGGAGAAAAGGCTGATGTAACTTGAATGTGCCAGGCATTTGCATTTCATGTGGTTATAGCAACGCGGAAAAGATGAGAATAGGCAAAAATGTTGTCTGTAACAAGTAAGTTCTTCTTGAGAATTTGGACAGAAAAAGAAGGTGAGGAGAAAGTAATCTTTTTCTTTCTAAATATACATTGTTATTATTTCCGTAGCAACTTTGGTGTGAGCATTAAGCTTTTAACTGTTTTTTTAGGCTGCCAGATGGCTTCACGCAACTTCTAAATTTGACCCAGCTCTATCTAAATGATGCCTTTTTGGAGTTTCTTCCAGCTAACTTTGGAAGGTAAGAATTAGTCATCAAAGCACATTGCTCTTTCATGGGAACCCAGTTCAGGCTTTAAGGGACCATTTTAAAGCTGTATGCTTTTTAAAAACAAAACAAAGCAAAACAAAAAAACAAGTAGATTTTGGCTTTTCAGCCCTATTTTGATGAATGATTGTTGTTAGAATGTTATGTCAGCAAGAATTTTATGATGAAGTGATGCAGTTTTGGTGGTTTAAGGAAAAGGTGAGAAGAAATAGAAATTGAAGAAGAGGCCTGTCCTTGAGCAAATGTGTTACTAAATTGTGGCGAGGACAGAAAATAATATTGTGGTCTATGCCTATTGAAAAATGAACAGAAAGAAAAAGTACTGTTAGTCAGAAGGGAAGAAAGAAATGACTGAGTGTGGTGGAGTAACCGAAGGAAAAGTGTGAAAGCCAGAACAAGAGCAAAGATTCAAAAGACAGCAGAGCAGAAAGGACGTATGTCGTGGTTTAACCCCAGCCAGCAACACAGCACCACGCAGCTGCTCACTCGCTCCCCCCCCACCCAGTGGGATGG
>JAVKLA010000090.1:1448158-1508409 GCA_034782735.1 Sagittarius serpentarius | reverse complement strand
ACTGAACTGAAAACACAGCGCTGTACCAGCTGCTAGGAAGACAATTAACTCTATCCCAGCCGAAACCAGGACAACGTAGAATGAGAGTAAAAATAAACGCAGCAGGGAACTGAGCCAAAAAGTGTTAGATAAGGACAAAGCAGAGGGGGGTGGAAATCAGAGTTAGCACAATTTGCCACAGCCATTTAAGAGAGCAGTAGAAGCCAGTGGATCCTTGCACTGCACAGGCCTGGCAGAAATGTCAAATTTATTCCACCTCTGTTACACTGGTGAGGGAATGGTCAACCTTTCTGCGCTCAGATTGTCCAGTTGGGCAAATACCTCAGAAGACAAAGGATTAACAGAGAAAATACACGGTGGTGTTACAGAATTCACCTAGTACTTGTTTTTTTCCTGCTCCATCCACACCCCTATGTGCGTTTTATTGTTCAACTGGGAACATCAACTCAGGACTCCAAAATTAATATTGAGGTGACATAATTTGTGTTGGAAATGACACTGGGATGCTCAGGCACTGAGAAATAGGAAGTGCTGCTTTATCGGCATTCACTTGATGGGCCTGTCACTGACCCAGAGCTGAGTCTGGGCTTTACACTGAAATACCTTTTTGAAAATCCTAGCTGAAGAAGGAGGAAGAAAAATTTTCATTGTTTGCATCTGATGAGTGTTTGGAATATCAGAGTAAATCCTAAGACAGCCTGCTTCTGCAGTTTGGAATCAGACATTGTGTTAAAATGTCGAGGAAAAATAAATATATGAAATAGCCTGCAATTTATCAGATGTGTAGTGTTTATATTCATTATGCTGTTCTAAAGCCTTGCCGGTAGTTTGTCTAGTAATCTTTGTCGCTTAAGGACATGTCTAGTATTCTACATCTTTTAGCAGAAAGCTCTAACTTTTTTTATTTTACAAATGCATATTTTATCTAAATGAAATGACGCTCGCTCCTTTATTATTATTCTGCTCCTATATTATCTATTTGGTATCTTGCATTTGCAAATCCTGGTCATGTTTCCGAAGCTGCCCACATTAGCATACAGACATTGCTCTTTCTTTTTTACTAGCGACACGTAGGTCTTTACCTGTATCTCCCTTATTGCTCTTCTCCAACCTTTAGTGCTTTCTTTATATCTTCTGGTACAGTAATATTCAGTTAGTCTGTTATAGTCTCATTTAGCCATGTGAATAAAGTCAGGAACGGAATCCACCTGAGCATCATGTAAACGTCTCTCCACATTTCTCATTTAAAGTTGTTCTTTTTAGTCCTGGTAAAGCACAACTGTAGGACTGGAAATGTTTTCTGCTTTATTTGGTAGGAAAAAGATAAAATCATAGTTGTCTAAAAGAGCATAATATTGGGAAGCCTGGGGTTCCATGAAATAGAAAACTGGTGTTGTGCTGGACAGAGAATATTTAAAGCTTAGTAGTATTTTTTTAAAACTTTTCTCACAGACACATGTTTACACTTGTGGCACTAAAGGACCTGAACTGTAGAGACAGAGTAATATGAAAAGCAATATTAATGAAATTGTTGAAACTCGCCATAAAGCTCCTCAATAAACTTTCTTCACATTTAGAAACTATGTTATCAGCCTAAAAGCTTTAATAGTATGGCGTCTGTGTTTAGAAATGATACAATTACAAATTAGTTATGAAGAACTGTGCAGTTTCACGTAGGCCTTGAGCAATCCTGGGCACGGTCAGCTCATGCATTGAGTGTACCTCCAAAAAAGTGTTGATTTGATACTCCAGATTTTCTGTGAGTGGAGTTGTACAATTTGAGATGAAGAGGAAAGGACCTTGTTTATCCTTCTGGTTTTATATCCTCTTCCTTTTCCTCCCCACATTGATTATAATTCGGGATTAAAGAACTAGCGAAAGGATGACATGAATCAAAATCCTTTCATGTTTGTCAAATTATCTTCCTAGGCAATATGGGTAATTAGACAATACTGGCCCAAATTCTGGAACTCTAATACATTAGTTTCTTCATCTCTTATCTGATGTCCTCCGTCTTTCCCATTATTCTACTTCATTGAATTTATTGCTGTGGCTTAAATAACATTGCCAGTTAGAGCTCGCACAGTGATATGGAATTGTGAAGTACTGTTATGTATAGGTTCTAATTCATCCCAACACTTAAACACATGTCCTACTTCTGTTTAAAATACAGTAAATTAAATGGAGATCTGTTCTGTAGTGTTGGTCTGCCTGTGTGGATTTGTAGAATTCAGTGCTCAAAAAATGCAAAAGACAGTTGTGAACTAAATAGGAGTTGCTTTTTAATCCTTTAATAGATCTGGAAATGTTAGAAATTAATTTTTACTGTTTGCCTTGTTTGAATAATTAATAAAAATAGTTTTGAATTACTGTGAAAACATGCTACATGTCAAGGTTTTTTGGAAGAGAATGTTTTTTGGGCATATCTGTCCTTATCTGAAGCTATCTGTCCTTACATGAAGCTATTTGGTTCTGAATACATTTTGTACCATATTCAGCCCCACAATAACTGGACATCTTACTATTATGCATTAAGCGGACTCTTTTTTTGTTGAAATAAGTAGTTTCAAATCATTCTTATGGGTTCCTGAACTAATTAATTGAATGAACTAATTATTTCCTGTCATATTTCTAGACTTGTCAAATTGCGAATTTTGGAGTTAAGAGAAAATCACTTGAAAACTCTACCAAAGTAAGTGATTGAATATTTACATAAGTCTCTTTCACCTGCCGTTTCCAAAAGTGCAAAATATTTTTGTTGCTAGCAATGCAATGGTGTCATTTCTGTCAAGAGGGTTTTTTTTTTTCCTGTGTTTTAAAGAAATTCTACCGAAGGTTTTTAGCAAAAAGCGAACATATAATGGAAGATGGAGACTGGTACATTAGCTGACTGTAACTCAATATCCAAAATCTATAACATGACATTTTAAAATATGAGATGTAAGCAAAATTGAAAAGCAACATATGAGATAACAACCCTGGTCAGTGATTATGTGACAGTATTTTTTTCATCAGGAAATAATATGATGTATTGAAAACCTACTCAATGTAACCTCAGTAGAGCAATCTCCCCATATGATCTGTACAGAAGTTAAATGTATTTGGTGATTTACAATACTGTTTAGAAACCTGTATCCTCAGAATATTGAAGAAATATCTATTTGGTAGTATTTCTTGGTACTATTTACCAAAAAAGTAAGTTGCTGTAATTTGCTGCTATAATTTGACCAACATTTAAATGATATTTTCAAAGAAAACAGTAAAAATGAAAAATAAATCTATACACTTCCCATGCTAAATATAGGAAGTTGCACTGCATAAAGCAAGGAATATTTTTTTGTATTCAGACCAGCGTTGTGTAATTGTTTTCTGTAACAGGGATCCTAACCGATGAAAAAATGTCCATGGATTTGGGGATTGTTAGAAACGGGGGTTGTCCCCATTATAAGTGAGACTTATAGTGGTGGCAATAGACTGTATTTATTAAACGTTGCTAATACTGAATTGCATGTTATTTAGTTCATTTAAAAAGGGCACCCTATTTGGCAAGCATGCATTTATCGAAATCTCCTATGGAGGCATTTTGCCTATAATGGGATATAGTGACATTTTCACTGCTTCCTGCGGGCTTTATCCACAGCACTTTCCTTTTCTGAAGGAAATCTATTTTTGTATTTAAGGCAATCTTCTTCATAACTCTTGAAAACACTTTTTTGTATAAACTTTCTATTTCCTCTGTTCCGAGTTACATTTACTATTTTGAAAAACAAACAAAAAAAAAGCTTCAATCTGCTACCAAAGTGTTAATCTGCATTTAAAAATGAGACCTGTTCAGGACAGCAGGTCGGCAGCCTTTGAGGTCTTTATCATCTGAAAGGCTATATACATGCTGTAGTATATACATGTTGTCTAGACTACCTCTTAAACATCAGTCTCTTTTAGAAGGGAATTGCATAATCTTTGCATTCAGAAAGTGCTTGTTGGAATAAACGGATGTTTCTGTGCTAGGATTGAAGAATCGGAATTCCACAACAGAATAATTTTGATCAGAGTATTTTTAGATTTCCGATCTAATTCTAATCCCACTAAAGATGATAATAGATATGTTACTGAATTCAGTGGGAGCAAGATTGGGATTGTGTGGCATTGTTACTAATAAAAATATTTTTTTTTTTCCTGTGATGCATGGTGTTTAACAGGCAAATTTTGTCAAGTTTGGCAAGTGTTTGGAAGATTCGTACCTAAGCATAGTAGCCTGTGGTTTCAGTAGCGCTAAATTTGTTAAGGTGGCGGAGTGTGACTTTTCCCACTGTATGATTCTGAAAGTAAGGAGGTTCTTTGATTCTCGTTACCAAGGGAAACATTACTTGTAGGCTGGTTTGTTCTCTGCTCTTCGCTATGGCAGAAGGCTTTGCTATATACTACTGAGACGAACTGGAAATAAAAGATTTTGCTCATGCAAATGCTATCCTTAAACTGCTGGATAGAAGGGACAGCTGTGTTACAAAATGAAGTAAGAGGAAGAGGAAGAAAGTTGACAAGGTCATTTTTGCATCAACTGGGACAAAAATGGGAGATCTATGCATTTCTGGGCTTCTTTAGTCCTCTCTGCAAGCAAAAAAAGGTGCATAGTGTAATGGACAGACAGGAGTTAACACATATTACAGAGTATTAATTTAGAGGATATACATCCTCCTTCCTTGTTAGGGTGAGTTTGACCCCTTTTATAAAGAGACAGTAACTACCAGTCAAAAGCAGCATCTCTTTGCATACTGGAATGGGCCTGGGAAGATCAGGGCTGAGCGTGGGAGGTCGGAGGAGGAGAGCGGTGAGGCCACGGGCGAGTGCAGACACAGAAGTGTGGCAGGTAGGGCTAAAGCCGTACCACTAGGTCATTTAGGCTTTACGGGGAAACAGGAAAACGTTAAATACCAGACTTTTATTTTCTCAGCCAATAAGAGAAGGAAAATTGTGACAAGAAAACTGTGTCTACAATAAAACCATCTGTAGTTAGGAAAACAAATGCAGTAATATAAACCAGAACATATTTTACAATCTAGTTGCAAAAAAGGTGATGCAGGCCTTTCAGATATATACTTAAAGGCTTGCTTTCTTATCCTACAATTTATTAGATACATCATGAATAAGAAAACCTGATTATGTTGGTAGTTTGTTGGTAGTTCTAATGTAAGAAAAGACATGAAAAGGAAACAAATAATTTTAATACTGTAGTTTGACTTTTAAATGGATAGGAAATGTACTGTAAGACTGCTTTAAGTAACTTCCGCTCAGTACCATTACCATGTTAAGTGCAACTTAAAAGATGTTGTCAAAAGCAGATCATTTTCTTTCATCTGTTTTGTGCTGTAAAAAATATGTATAAAGAATTTTTAAAGGAAACATTTAGCATTTTGGCATAAACAGGAATTAAATGTGCTTTGTGTTTACCAGAACCCTAATTCATACTAAATCAACAGTCAAGATTGTTGTAAAATGTATCCATAGTAACTGAATGCAAAATGTTCTAAAATTATTTGCAAAAATATCAGATTAAGTAAATACTAACTGTAGTTGGCTGAAAGATAGCTCTCTAACCAGAGCCTAGATCTCCAAAGCGTCCCTCTTTAATACATCTTGCGTTAAAAAATGAGAGCTTCCCTTTGTTGAATTTGTTGACATAATTTTATGGCATCTAAAACATGTCCAAACATATCACTGTATTCTCAGACACTTTCCTGATAGAAAATTAGTGAAGCATTGTTCATAAAATGTTTTGAAGATGATTCTGATTTCTTCTGACAAGCATACCAAACGTTTAAAATAACACTGTCTTGCTGTATCATACTGGGCTGGAGACATACATTGCTCTTCAAATGAAAATGTTGCAGGATGTTCCTATTTCTGTCAGCAGTACTTTCTCTTCAGAAAATATTACTAGGCTTACAAATACTTTTAACATTCTGAAAATATTTGTATGTTTCGGCTATAGATCTTCACAATACTGTTTTATAAAATCAGTAATTTATTTCCTCCCTTATATGCTTTGATTAAAGATTATTATTGATAACAGTTTCCAGGATCTTTTGAGCATTTAGAAATATTTGGAAATCTCTGGCCAATATTGCAAGTAATTTCTAATATTTTATTAAAGTTTTAATTTGTGCAACAAAACCAGAAAAATCTGGGGGTTTTCTCTTGAATTTCTGTTAAATGTTTTAGAACATTTGTGAGATTCTGACCAAGTTTCTTACGTCTGAACAACGTTACCACCTAGACTGTGACAGGGTTGTCTTTTGGCTTGAAGAACCAACTAAGATAATTCTTGTTATTCTGTTTGGGTAACAGCGTACTTGATCTTTACTCGCTGTAACAACATGTAATATGACTGTGTAATAGCTCGGGATGGTGTTTTGTAGACCGCAGCTCCCGCTAGCTCTGTAGTGTTCTGTTCTGTAACACTGCCCTACTGAATACGTATTTGAAGCCGCAGGCGAGGCTTTCCAATTGCCGGTGATGTTTTCAGTCATTTTGCACCCAAACTGAAGCAATTAAAATCAGTGGACAGATTCCCGTTAGCTTCAATGGGGTTTGAATGAGGCAGTTTATGCTTCAGTGTTTAATTACTCTGTGTTTGAGTAATTTCTCAGAGTGGAGAGACGTAATTCCCAGCATTCTATCCTGCTGAATAAAGCTGTAGTTCAACCTGGATAGGAAGACACAGGAAGAGGAGGCTGCCAAGGGAGGAACACTTAGAGAACCGTGGTAGGAGACTGGCGAGTCCCACAGGTCCCACCAAGGGCCCATCTTGCCCTTAGTCCTCTTTGTGGCAGTGATCAACACTTACCTGGCAGGATCTGAGTAACCTGGTATCTGTAAACCTCTTTACATTAACATCCTTTTCTGTGTTTTTTATAAACAAACTAACCGGCATGTGCCCCAGCCCAGAGCCTGATTATTGGCAGCTCCTCCTTCTCCTCCTCCTCCTCCTCTACCCACTCATTTAAAATTGGTATTTTTTCCAATCTTTGGACATTTAATTATCCACGTTTAGACCCTCTCTGATCACATAGCTGCTTAGGTTAAGAACTTTCAGTGAAGGACCTTTGCATGTATCTCTTAGAAATGAGGACAGACTTTATTGTCCAGCTCTTTTGTAGCCTTGACTCTTTCAAAAGACTCCAGAAGTATTTTGAGTCATCCCTACTCATCACAAAAACTGTGTTGAACTTCCCTGGGGTATTTGTTTGCGTATCTCCTTATTCTATTGTTTAAAAGAGTTTCTGTTAATTTGCCTGGTACTGTTGTCACAGTCACTGGTCTGTAGTTTCCTAGGCTTATCCTGGAATGATTTAAAAAATGTTGTGACATTAATTACATACTTCCCAGTCATCTAGTGCTGAAGCACTGTGTGAGAGGTTTTGTGTGACATACATGCATGTTGTCTGAGCTCTTAACTGTGGGTAACCGTTGCAGCATGGAAACCTGCCCAACTCTGGATACAAATGCATAAAATTAATTTTGCTCTGACTTTCTTTTTTTCTGAGCATTCCTTTTATATCTTTTCCATAGACTCTGGCAGGCTTCCTGCTCCTGAGGCACCTGAAGCAAGATTTATTATTACTTTTTATGCCTTTTTTCAAATATTTCTGAAGATATTTTCTGGCCTTTTATAGTTAACTATTCTATTCTATCTCCTTATGTTTTCATCTTTTTTAAAGGATGTCTTCTAAGTCTTCTGTATTTTCTTCTTTGCCACGTTGGCTTTGCATTTTCTCAAGTCCTTTTGACAAGAGATTTTGTATTGCCTTAAGTGTCTTGATCTTCTCCCAGCAGCAATTTAGCTTCCTTAGCTGATGTGGAGGACTTCTCACTGTTATTATTTTTCTCATGCCTGATCCAGAGCCGTGCTGAGAAAGGCTGGAGCTACTAAACGCAGAGGCCAGACGTTACTCCTGAAGGTCTCCTCATACGGTTCCTGACCTTTCCCCCCATGTGGATCCATTACTCGCTGTTTGATGCAGAGGGACAGACTGGCAGACTCTCTGCCGTAGCATGTTGCAGTCCCAGGACTGTATGTCCACATTGCATCTTTAATGGCAGTGAAGTCCGTGCTGGTCAGTGGCCTCGGCGTGTGCTGAGCGCACGTCGGCGGCTGATCGCTGAGGCGCACCATGCAGCTCCTACCGTGACTTCACCAGGAGGGAAACAGCTGTGAGAGCCCCAGTGACACACCTAAGCGTGCGTATGTATAGATGGCACAAGGCAAACTTGCACCAAAAAGAAATTGTCCTGAGCATAAAGTCAGGAAGGTGGATGCACCCAGTGAGCACCTCCACCTTTCCTTCCTCTTCCTCAACAGTACGAGGTCTGCTTGTTTGTCAGAGTTGTTCAGCGTTATCCATGTGGCTTGTTTAGTATTATCTGTGTGGGTGTAGTCAATGAATGTCAGTGCATGTGTCAGCATCACTGGGTTCAGCGCCAGAACAACCTGTGGTTACAGTTGCACTTTTCATCTGTTGTGTCCAGTGAAACAGAAAACACCTCACTTAAAAGTTTTTTAAGACAAAAATACGTTTACGTTAGTTGCACATTTCAATTATGTATCATAGCACATATATATTTATATACATCTGTGCATAGGTGCCTACGCACACCTATGTATGTATATGTACAAATGGTTAGTGAAGAGATGTAATAACACAGCTGGTTCCTGGAGGTGCTGTGTCTTTACCAGCTCACAGTACAAGGGTTAGCATGCATACCTCCCCGTGCAATGATCCTTTACTGTCGCCCACCGATTTGGAGGCCCCCACACCGATCAGGGCGGTGGTAGCTGTGTGGAAGTGCTTCTGCTGTTTCCCTGGCGCCACGTGGGGATGCTGTGGTGGGTGCACCCCTCCTCCCCCAAAATGCCTCTGCCTAGCACATGGCTTCTGTCAGGAGCTAGCGTTCCTGCCTGCACTGTTCTTCTTCTTCAAGCTGTCACAGGCCTCAAATTTAAGAACAGGAAGGAGGCTGTTATTGAGACCGTAACCACTTACCAAATACATTTGGCCATTTTAAAATCATGATGGTGAACCAGGAGTTAATGAGTTTTCTGATAAACGTTATGAGGTGTATGAGTGTGTGTGCACGCATGTGTGTATGCACCTGGCTTGGTGAATTAGGTGTTCACATTATTGTCTCAGTATTCCCATTTCAGTCCAGATAAACAGCTTTCATACTTCTGTTACCCTCTTTGTTTCCCTTTCTCTTAGTTGTAGCTTCAGCTTGTATGGCTTTGTCTCACCTCTAGTACAAACAAACTGGAGTGCTGTTTTTCTGTACAATTGCACAATGAGGCGTTTTTTTACCTAGTGGTCAAGTAATTATTAAGCTAGCAGTGTTTGTGTTGATATTTTTGAAGCCATTTACCAAATACCTTTTGTGTTGGAGCTGTGAACTCCAAGGCCTATACTTCATTATAAGGCTACCCTTTATGAATGGCTATAAATATTGGACACTCCTGTAAGAATGGTCTGACAGTGACTTTCTGATTTGTGTGATTAATCCAACCTCTCTGATGCACAGGATAGTTAATAATTTTCTTTGAGGAGTTATGTAAATGATATAAAGTACCCCTATGTTTTCCCACTGTTCAGTAAAGTCGATATTACTGAGTGTGCGAGAGTTCAAGCACTACGCGCTTCTATTTGTGTTAACGTATGTTGGTATAGAAAGTAAACTTTTTCCAACCATTAGTTGTTTCTGGAAAGTTATTTCAAACTAGTTGAATGAAAGTTCACAGTGGATACAGATACAGAAGTTGTGTTTGTGCTGCCTGCGCTGTAGGAAACAACTTTTACGTTATGCTGAGTCAACCATAAATCGTGCAGCAGCAGCTGTGTTCTGCAGTCAGCCTTTGGGTTTCATTGCTTCAGTTCTGACTGCAGTTCGAGGCCTAGTGCTTTTTCTGGTTGTTTGGGTGTAATAAATGTACTGCTGGGCAGTAGATCATCCAACTACAGTCAGATATTCTCCCAAAATAAGTGAAAACCAAAAGGTTGGGTTCAAATCGGATGTAAATCCAGAATATTGAAAAGGATGTATTGCTATTGCCCTTCTACCAAAGGGCAGCTGGTTAAATCCTAGCATTGTTTCCCCAGGGTTTTTTTTCCATTGTAAGTGATAAGGCAGTTACATTAGGCAGACTTCGCATTAGTACAGACTGTATTTTCATTTCCATCTTGATTGTTTTCTGGGAATTTGAGTATAACTTGGTTTGTGTATTAGTAAAAAAGACCCATCAAGGACCCGTGCCAGTGCATTGGTGTTCAAAGGAACCAGGACATTCAGGCTGATGAAAGAACCCTCATAGGAGAGAAGAGGGAATCAGTAAAGCCAAAAATATAGCGTAGTTACACCAGCATATTTAGGAAGCAAAGATATGTAGAGCCTATATATGACTATGCATTTGATGTGTGTGTGTATTTATGTGGACAGACAGGTACAGATACATAATATATATGTCTGTATATATATACACTTATATGTACATACACATATATATGCTATATACACATACATGATGTATCTGTAGTCAGTCATTTCATAGACTGCGAACCAACCTAGCAAAAACAAACCAAAAAAGGAGCAGTAGGTGGGAGGATAGCCTGAGTGTCAGTGCTAGAAGAGGGGATGGGGAACGTGCAGCGTATCAGGGGTCAAGGAAGTGAGGGGGGCATGAGGATCAAGGTTTAGATTATATTGGCTGCTGAGTACTTACACCCCATGAGCGATGCGACTGCTGGTGTCAGAGAGCCTTCCTTGTCCTGCCCTAGGAAAGGTGCATTCTGACGTTCTGCTCTTAAAAAATAGTCTGGCCTAGACTAGCTAGTCTGCAATTTAACCCAACCCCAGATCTAAATTACCAATTTTCCTGATTTTTTGGCCAAGCATTCTAGGAACCATGGCACATACACAAAGCTCAGAGATGGTTCCCCTCATTAATGTTCATCACTTTGCTTGTTTGCGCGCTGAGGATCTGTGGTTGTGTCAGGACAGTGCGGAGTGATTACAGTAACTGAAGTAAATCACCAGTTCTTCAAAGAAATCTAGTAGCTAAATTTACAACTTAGTTGGGAGAGGAATGTTCTGAGCACATTTCAAATATAACACCAAAAGCTTTTAATTTATCTAACAGTTGTATTTGAGCCTGGTCTAGTTACTACTTGTATGGGAGCTCATTAATTTTCATTGAATTTTACATTTTCTGAGATTTGGCTCTGTCATAAATATTCACTGCTCTTCATAGCAACAAATGTCAGTAGACCTGCCACTCCTAAACTGAGTGTTTTGGGACATTAACATCCTGTTGAATTTCTGAGACCAATCAAGAATATTTCGTATCTCAGGAAAGAATCTGGAAACTACACCCGTGCTATCGCTTATACCAAGCAGCCAGGCAACCTGCCTATATTTTTTTCAAAAATCTTTGAGTAAATTAAAGTAGTTAGTATGATCTTTGCTTATCGAGCTGTTTGGGATGAGGAAAACACCTTTTCAGGGTTTTGTGAGATTTTATTCAGTAGAGATCTGTAAAACTGAAAAATTGTAGAAACTGCATTTGTAAATGGTGAGTCACTAGTGTCTGAGAAACTGTAGGTGCTGGTAATTGATGAGAAAATACTTGTATTTGTTGTTCTGATCCTAATGACTCACTGTTTCCCCGACTGAAGCTGTGGCTTCTCACCTCTTCTTTGGTTTTCCTGACACTAGGTATTACAGCTATTGTTTTTCTGCAATACCGTGCTGTTAGGGAATAATGTACAATGGAGACATTACCAAAGGGGTGGGTCCCTGGCAGCTAATGTTAGGGAAAAACAGGATTTCTCTTGGTCTTCAGCTATTGTTCAGAATTAATTTCCTTTGTGAAGAATAAAAGTTGTAGGTCAAGTTCTCAAGTGCAGCCTCTAAAATTGGAAGAACTATGTAATTCTGAAGATGAGACCAATTAAAAACTGGGTGAAATCTAATAGTACAGTGCGCAAGGTCATGTACTGAGGGACTAATAGGAATTTATGTTACAAATTAGGAGTTCTTCAATCAGAAATCATATCGGGAAAAAAAAGACACGAGTGTATTAGTAGGATGTAAAATGTCTATGAGTCATCGATCTAATAGAACCACGACAATGCCAAATGTTCTTTGTCAAAGTATTTTCGTTACAGACAAAGAAGCATTTGTGACATTGTGTAAAAATTAAGGGAGACTTCATTTGGAAATGCTCCAAGTGAAACAAGGATGGGGAAGAGCTAAAGAAGGACCTAATCTGATAGGAAAAATAATTAATTCAGAGTGTGTTATGTGGAAGGGCCCTAAAAATAATGTGATAGTTTATCGAAGAAAACAGAAGTTGAGGGGAGGTATGTTAGTGTTTGTCTCTACACACACAGTCAAGGTAGGCAACTTGGAAGAGAACTATTTCTTCTGCCTGGACAAGGGACAGAGTTGTGTGTGGTTAGCAGAGCAACAAATATTGGTAAGCTGGCCATGAGAGGTTGCAAAATATGAGAGTCATCAGTGCCTTCTCCCTCCTCCTTTTAAGACTGAAAAACATCACTCTACATTTTGCTGGAAGACAAAAGCAGTACTTTTGGCTTGGGGGTGGGTCTTCTCAGTGCAGACGAGTGGAGGTAGGAGATCGGGGAAGCGCCTGGGCTGGTCCCTGTCCCACAGCTGCTGGAGGAACTGGCTGTGGGTGTCCTGGCAGGCAGGACACGCTGGGACGTGCATTCAGTCTGCCCCGGCTGGCCAGTCTGACCTCCTGCTGTCACAAACTTTCAGTTTTCACCAGAAAACTGTGCAAAGATTAAACTTAAATGGCACATGTTGCAGTCCTGATGGTTCGAACTTGGTGGTGTATTGCAATATCGAATCTACTCTCCGCATAAGGCAAATTTTGGTGGTTGTAAGGCAAACTGGCTGAAATCAACCAGAAATGGTAAGTTTTTATCACAAATTATATAACTACATTGTAAGATTCTTTGTGTTGATCAGCACTTTGCTATTCCTTTGAAGATGTTTGCATGCATTTTTCTATCGTTCTTTGTTGTTTTAAATCAGTACATTTCTGAAAGATACTTATTGTCCAATTATCTCTGTCCCCTCGGTTTGCAATTGTTTTAGTGCAAACTTCCTGCATTGCCAAAATATTACATACCTGTAATTTTACTCCTAGTTTGAGTCAGGAATAAAAGGACTTTATGGATTTGATGATGATAGGGTGGGGTTTTTTTTTCCTTTTGTTAAAATTAGCCATTTTATATTGATATGTTTTCAGTCTTAAAATGTAAACCAGTGTTTTTTATTCTTGATTGCACATTTTTAGGCTTGGATTGTAATAAAATATAACTACGTGAAAATAGAGTCAATATGTTTTAACCACACAGTCTTATTTCTGAGAATTGCTGCTAATTATGTTTGGTGTCAAAATTCAGACTTTACTTGAAAAATCATTGTTTAGACTTACCTATTGTAGGCAATATGCTGTCAAATCTGTAATCTTTTGTTTTGTTTTTTTCTGCAATTGTCTCAAGTTGTGATGAATCTCTGGGTTTTAACTGCCGCTATTTACTTTACAACAGTACTTCTGTGCATTCTAGTTCCACAAAAGAGTGGTTCTCAAAAATTCTTTGAAAAATAAACCTTCCTATTTTATATAATGTTTTACTATTAGTGCTTGAGTATATTCCTTGATAAAGGGCAATGGATATATTTTCTTCCAATAATTTGAAAGCACAGAAGGTCAGTCTTATCTAAAATTTTCCATGAAAAAGATTTCAGAGAGAAATGGAAACAAGAAGGATGCCATCTATTAAGTTTTTCCTGCTGCATAACAAATGAAGGTGTGAAAACAGTATTTTTGTACATATATAATGGAAGTATCTGTTTTGGCTTCACAATTAAATATATATTGAAACAGAAACTTGGGGATTGGGCAACACATAGAATCCCATTTTTCACAGAGAATCATTTACTCTTATGAAATTTCATAAAATGGAATTTTTACTGTCCTTTGAATTTCAAGTGTACTTTTATTTTTTCTGTAAATTTAATGTGAAAAATTGACATTTTTCTCTAACATTCTTTCCATTTCTCTCTTTCCATTTCTCTCTTTCCATTTTTCTCTTTCCTCCAAAATTTAGAGGTAGCACTGTAGAAAGTAGGTCCATAAAGTAGTGGTGGGGAGTATACAGGTTCCTTCCCCTCCCCCGCCCCGCCATGCCACTCCTTTATTTATTTATTTACTTTACAAACTGATTGAATCAGTTGGGTTGTTATTTCTTTTATTCTGTGGCCAATCACCTAGCAATACTATAACTCTTTCACACCTGAAAAATAAGCCAGAATGTTAGATGCTGCACTGGGAATGCCCAAGTTTTAATTAATTCCACTATCATGTAGATCTGCACCAAATTAATGGGCCAGTTGTCCACAGCTATAAAATGTCTAGCAAAGAAATGAGACAGAAACAAGGCAAAGTGGTGGAGGTTGTGCTGTTCCTGTAGTAATGATCATAAACACCTATTTGTTGAAATTACTTGTAACTCTTATTTATGGTGGTCGTTTCTTAAAAGTGGTGAGACTGTGTATAAGGAGACTCAAAGGATTAAGGTTTCTAAGCAGCATCATAAAAATTGTATAAAAAGCACATAGTAATTTGTTTTTAAAACAATATAAAGTGAAGCAGACTAGATTCTTCCTTGGCAGAATACGTATGAAATAATAGTAGATATTTTGCAGAGGTTAAGTTTGCAGACAGGAAGTATCTAAACCTGTAGCAAGTTACAACTCTTACAGCCTTCTGTAGCTAAGACTTTATTCCTGAGAAAGTAAGCAGAATAATACAGATTAATCACTTCTTGTGTAGATACAGTGTGTGTACTGAATGCTGACATTCCTCTTAAATAATCATTCTAGTATAAAAACTGGCATGTATCACTTAGAAGCACCTTTGGTGATTTATCAAAATATTTTTTGAAATACTGTCAGGTAAAGTTATTTTGTCCTTGTTCCCTAATTCCATGCCACTTTGCTCTGACTTTTTGAGCTAAGTATGAACTTCTGTCAGCTTTTGTAGTGTTAAAAGACTGGAGATATGGCCTTCCTTGTTTCTTTAGCTTCATCTCAGCAGGAATGAGTCAATGAAGATTCAGAAAGATATTCAGACATCAAAACGTCACAATCCATTACCTTTCTTCAGATGTCAAAATTGATGAATAAAAGTTATTATTGATAATGGAGTCATAAAAAGCATTCTTGTGACTTCAGAACATTAGTCCCATTGACTTCAATGCTATTTATATTCCTAACATCCTTACCACTTCCAAAGTCCCATTTTAGGAAGTAGATTTGCAAAAATCGCAGGTTGTCTTAAGTGTGTTGAAGTCAGTGGAGCAGACAACTTATATCAGCTGAGAATCTGTCCAGAGGCATCTAAATATAGGTTTAAAAGCTTAGCTTTAGAGTGCTATTTTTTGAAATGCTGTCCCACTTTCTTCCTAGTTTATTATAAAGTTGTAAACTGTTTCCGACACTTTGAGATTACAAATATTTTCATCACTCATGATGACCCGTTTTCTTCAAATAGTAGCTCTGGCTGAGTTTAATAAATCGTATTCCAGAAGACTTACTACTCTGGCACTACATTATTAAAATATTGCCAATATTTTAATAAGCAAATACTATTACGTATCTTCCCTTTAGGCTTTTTAAACTAAATATATTTGCTGCTCAGAGAAGATGCAGAAAAATGTATTATGTTGTTTTCTTATTGTAAGAATGCTTTTCCAACATATATAGTGGGTCAAACTTGTCTGACAAATTGCCTCAATTATTCTTGTCTAAAGGCAGTAGTGGCATTTTTTTTGCCGTATCTCCAGTAACGGACACTCTGGGAGAAGAGATAGATAGAACTCCTTGCAGTGAACATGCACACCAGTACTGCTTCTGCCGCCTAGGATACTGCTGATACTACTTAAACTGTAACTAGTGGTTCTTATCTGGTGGTGTTTATGCTGTATAATTTTAATGTGTCAGATGAGCAAAGAGAAGACACAGAAGAAATTACAGCCTTGTATGTAGGCCTGATTCATACACAAATTTTTTTTGTATTTTTTTATCTCTTATTTGCTTATTTAAAACTTCCATTTAACAGATGCAAAAGTGATTTCTTTTTTCAGAAGAGTTTGTATCTGATTAGTAGGGCTAAATTTCAGGTAAAGACTTCATAGCACAAAGTGGTAGGAGGGGAGAACATTTATAACCGTGGAGAATCACCCTAGCCCACCTTACTCTCATTTTGTTCTTAATTATACCAGAACCCTGAGCTCCTCCCAGAACAAGTGGGAGCTAAACACACACACAGTTCACTCTGTTATTAATGAGATCTAATTTGGTTACGCTTAGACTTTGTGCTCTGCTTTCTCGGGTATGGCTGTTTTATGGTATACGAGGAAATTGCTCGTTAGAACACCTTAAGTCAGTATCCTTTTAATTTTACTTGATTAAAAAAAAAAATCTACAGAGTAAAAACGCCTGCACACAACTCAAAACCGCAAGAGGAATTAAACAGAGAGAAGATGACTGCTGGAATGCATGGAGAACAGCATGGGGGTTTTACCTACCATGACCATCGGAGACCTTTTCTTTTTCCCAGCTGGAATGGGAGACTACTAGAAGCACATGTTTCTCAGCTGCAGTACTGATGCAGCGTTGACTTGCAGGTAACGCACACCTCCTCTGAGTGTCTGTATGCCCTGCACTGTATGTCACTCTCCTCTGTTACCTTTGAGTAATGCCTCAACCCGATGCCCTAGGCCAGTGTGTTTGTGTCATTTTAATAGGCTGTTGGATTAAGGATGGATGGTTCTGAGGTAAACACATGTGCAATCACATTTTTGGTTGTTGCCATCCTTAGCCGTATCAGAGTGTAGAAACTGTACTTGCAGATGCTGTGGGCTGTGAACTTCGGCAGTGGCCACTTGTCCCTCCACATGACAGGGAAGGGATATCCTGTGACCTGTGTTCTTGCAGCGCATTGGAAGTTCCCTAAAGGCCAGCAAGCAGACAGCGCCTAACCTGTGATCAGCCCTGTGATGTGCAAAAGGTTACCTTGTGCTACTGTTTCCCTCAAGCCTTGAAAAATTCACTGTACTGCAAGGCGTTTTATTTATGCAATCAGGAAAATAATCATGCAAAACTCGATGACTCTCAAGTGCTTATATTCTTACGCACATAAAGTGATTGACGATTACTTTTGAAAAACTGCACAATATATACATCTGAATAAATTACAGTGGTCATTAGTTCTTTATCACAATTACGTTTTCCTGTAGCTGGTCAGTGAGTTCTTTTATGAACTATTAATCTTTGTCTTTTCTATTGAAATACATTCATGGATTATATTCACCAGTTAGATCCAGTATTTATGCCTTGCAGCCATCTTTTTAGCACGTATGGCTTTTCCATGCTTCTCCCATTTCAGTGTCTCCAGTGGAGTGGTTCTGTTAAAGCTCACAATTTAGGCCCTGTTAATTATTCAGCACCTTAAGTTAGGTCTTCTTCCTGCTCTCTGGCAAAGTAAATGGGAAAACAGGGCCAAAACTGCGTTTTCAGTCTTGGAGGCTAAAACTAGGTCTGTCTTTAATTTATATTCATTCATTCCATGCAAAACTAGTAAATAAGAGTATAAAGCATGTGCTGAATTCTTTAGAGATTTGAATAATATATTGTTTATCCTGATGAAACATAGGTTATTTTTAGTCACCTTTTAGCAGTGGGAAACTTAGAGCCTGCTTCTCCTCAGTCTTCAAGATGGTGCAGACCCAGATCCCAAGCACTAGTCATTTTATAGTAATTTAATAATATGTTCAAGTTGATCAGTACTGCAGTGTTTACAAATCAGTTGTTCATTTTCCACTGTATTATTACACTGTAAACAAAATATAAGTTGTGAAATACATTATTCACCAAATACTGAACCTTTTGAGCAAAAACAGTGGGGTGACCTTTGTGGCAGTGAATGATACAATCAATCTTGCTCAGTTTTAGTGGTTTTGAATTTAGATAACTGCAGTGGGTCCTGGGTTCATAATTGTTGAACAGGTGTATTTGTCCCAGAACATGGAGCAATTTTTATTGTCATTATGTCACCTGTGTTACTGATATGTTGTGTTTCTTTGTCCAAATGCAGGCATCTTATAGCAAAATCATTGATCTTGTCAGAGCCACGTGTAGTTTACTAGATGTGAATCTGGCTCCAAGGTTTAGTGACTGTTACGGTGTATTTACCCTGTGACTCTATTGTGCCGAAGCTCATACTTCCCTCAAGGAATATTAATTCTAAAACTCCTGGACAAAATAGCTGTATGTTTACTGTTACTTGTATTTTGAATGTTTTTAACTAGGTATACTCTGAAATTTTGCAAACATGAAAGTCTCATGTTCAAGTTGTCCATTGAAATCAGCATTTTAAGACAGATACGAGGTTAATAAACACACATGACTTTCTGGAAAAGGGACGGTACTTTAGCTGAGGACATTTTATCCTGCAAGTGGGCGCATGATGTCTTGTATCTTCCGGATAGCATTCCTCCGGATTTTTCTGAGATAACCATGATGAAATAGAAAATGCCAAATGTTACGTGGTAATTTTCAGTTTTCTGTATCAAAGGATCCTTCAAGTAGTGATTTGTAAGTCAAATGTGACATTTCAGGGTCATGCTGTGAATGCATACATTAGGGATTATATAGCTTCAACATTCAGGAAAACAGTCTTAAGACAGTGTATAGGAGTACCGGATGTATCCTTTCGCTGTAGTCACACCACGGACACTATCCCAGCCCATTTTCCTGCTGTTACACAGCAGTAGGTAATAGTTGCTCGCTCTGCAAGTAAGTCCTGTTCAGCAGGCTCTTCTGACAGAGCAGCTGCTGCTCCAAAATGCAGCATGTTCCCAAAGTGTGGTGAGCAAGAACCCGCAAACAGGGACCCACAAAGAATGTCTAATTATGTGCCATGGGGCATATTGTAAGAAAATTAGTGCACCAGGTAAGGTGGACTTTCATGTAATTAACCTTGTTTTTAACCATGCAAAGCCAGTTGTCAGGAAGAAGGTAGAGGAACCCAGAAAGCGGATGCAAAATAAAAAGAGGAAAAAAAGGAGTTAAAAAAAAAGGGATAAAAAATTTATTCGTAAAGTCTTGACTTTGCCAGGAGCTTTGCACTGGCTAATGAGATTTTTCTCTGCATTCTGTTTATTTATGTAATCAGTTAAGCAGAAGTGGATCTGAACTGAAGTTTAGGATGCCCTTCCCCAACGATTTGAAAGCTGTGTTGGGAAAGAAATTTGTGTGTGAACAAAGGTCAAAACTGTGAAGATTTCACCTTTCTCTACAATCAGCTGACCAAACCTTTCCAGTTGTAGAGTGATTCATAACTGGGTCCTGAGCTAAGGGATTAGTTTTAGAAATCTGATCCATTTCCACCATAAACAAAACTGATGGGAATTTAGGAACCTATGTGGAAGGCAATATTTTAAGTCAGTAGTGTGTTTTTAAAATCCTTACTTTCTGCACGCAAACAATTTTTTCCCTGAAATCGGGTGTCCATGTGTTTTTCTTATGACTGAATCATGAAAGAGCTTGATTTCCAGTTTCTGTATATAGGACTCTTGTCTTTGCGGTGCTTTTTATTTTAGGCCCTTGATACAGAATTAGGTAAGGTCTCACAAGTCTTCAGTGCCATAGATGCATTGGTTGTGTTTAGACACCTTCTGCACCAGCAGTTCCATCTTTTGGGCATTGAAATTGATTTTTCTCATCTTAGCATTTGAAGATGGAGAGTGCCCTTGTCCATCGCCTGAGAGCGTACAGTGGCTCGAACAGCAGAGGATGTGGAGTCAGCAGATTTTCGGGCACCAGAAATGGCAGCATCAGGAGCATCAGCACGAGTAGACTGTGTTGAGGTAGTTCTCCCAAACTATATTATGAAACGAAACAATTCTGGTATACCAACGGCTGATGGAGGCTGCCTCTTAGTCCAGAATGTTTAATCCAGTTGAATATGTGGGCTGATTTTCCCGTACGCTTAACCCAGTAACATCGTGTGCGGCCCTGCATTTTGCACAGCAATATTTCTGATAGCCACGTAGCCAAGGCAACAGTATGCCTTGTGGATTGTCTGCTCCTAACTTCTCTTTGTGTTAATAACCAGACCGTATAAAAGTAACAAAGAAGCACACTTCCACGACTGACTGAGAGCTTCTGGAGTTATTTAGTCTTCAGAGACTTAATTGCTTTAGGCATCATCCCATGGTCTCTGCTATGTTCTCTGATTTGTGGATTGATACTGCAGACTGTAAAATCATTAAGTTCTTCGATACAATTAAAAGTTGAAATGGATATTATTTTGGGTAGTTAAAGATGAATCAGACATTAGTATACATATTCTGTACATTATTTTAGATATCTGTTATATTTTTCTCTCCGTGTGTAACAATATTTTGTATCATCAAAATTAGTTTTTAAACATACTCTGTTATTTTGAAGCCCGGATAATATATAGATTCAATACTTCATGACAGATTCATTATACTTTTGGTTGTTTGCTTTACACCATACATGTTTTTATATTCTAGAAATAATATAAATTATCTTGAGAGTCATTGAAAACTAAGACTGAATTTTCTTTGTAGCCCGTTAAGTGATGTATAAGTAAATAGCTCTTTGTGATTGTGTCATGTAATGCTTTAGCCCTGGTTAAGATTTAACTGCTCTGCAACAGGTAAACTATTAAGTATTAATTTTACAATGTAACTTCCAAGCTGATTTATTAATGAATTTAAAGTTACATTGCAAGGTTTAAAATACTAAAACTGGAAGAGACTCCTGAGTGTGACGTTTTAACAACTTTGAAATAAAGGTTACTGTGTAACACTAAAGTGTGAGAAAATATTATTTGAAATGAATACAGCAGATAATCCAGTCATGGCAACATATTTGCCTTTATTTGCTTTTATTTCTTCAGAAAATAATGGTATTCATTTATCATAAACTCAAATGAAAATATAATCCTGTATGTTGTTGCACAAGGAAATAGGGTATGTAACCGTTACAGCTTTCTCAGTCCTATCTTTGTAGAAGTATGACATACAAAAAACATGCATTAATTGTGTAGCAGTATTATATTGCCTCTTTCATTGTATTTATCGTTGCGTAAATCTAGCGGTGTCTCTGACACAGTTGCTTTTCACTTTTGAATTTTTACCTATTAGAGATACTTTTGTTATTTATGAATACAGTTCTTCATCTGTGGGAACAGTTGAGATGTGATTAGAAGTTTGTGATTGAAGGTTTGGATAAACCTTCATGTAATCACCATCTCCTATCTGTCAGAAAGCTGACCAGGATTTTGATGAGAATACCATGATTTCATTAAAATACTTTATGGCAGTTGACTCCTTTGTTTTGCCAGAACTGTAAATGCAAGGCATTTTCCTGGTTATTTGAAGAGTTTGCAGTGTGTGAACAAGTATCTTCTAAATAAGGCAGCAAAAACAAACATGCAAGAACATGAGAAAGTTATATTAGGCAATACATGTGACTGCCATGAATTGTAATTAATGCCACTGAATGTGTGTTATAATGTATGGAGTGTGAATGTTTTAAAGCTTTTGTGAGCAATGTTAATTTTTCACCAGGTGTTCAGCCATCTCTCTAAGCTACTCTCTATGCTGGTTTCATGCATTTGTGGTTTTTTGAGAACCACGTTCCATTATTGTGTTTAAAAATAATTAAAAAAAAAAAGGTTCACCTTATACTGGACCAGCTGTGAGATCCACTTCCATAGCCGAGAATCAGATTTTCTCCATATAACTCCTGCAGTTACTTATGAATGGAATAGATCCAAATGCGATATGGATAAAGATTTATGTGAAAATTTTGGCTGGGAGTTTTATTAGCACATTATTATATTATATTATATTACATCATTTAAGCCATGAATATTTAGCTGAGCATTACTCATAATTGCACCTTTCCTGTTCCACCTTTATAAAATGACCCCGCGTAAAAAATATGATGAATCTTTTCATAAGAAAAATATACGTAATTACATGACAGAGATAAAAATATCACAAGCTAATGAAAAATCTCATATAATATTCCATTGGGTACCTTTGGCAGTGTGCTTTACCTTTTGATATAGTACCAGCTAACTGAAATTAATCTGCCCCCCTGTAAATGTTACAGTTTCTGAAACTATGTATCTGACGGTAGAAATTGCACAAAGTAATGTTTAAAAGTTGCCTTTTATGATGAATTTACAGTAGTACAAACCAAACCTTATAAAGTAAAAGTTTTGTTCAAAGGTAGCATACAGTATGAAATAGACAAATTTACCAACTTGATTGTAACTTAGGTTACCATTCATTTAATCTTTGAAGAGTTTCAGAGTTTCACGTTTCAAAATACATAATTCTGTATATGTGTAAACAGTAATTGTATATGTAAATAACAGAGAAACACTGCTCTTCAGTTTCCAGTTCCAGTTAGCAGGTATTTTCAGTCTTGTGGCTGGGGTTTTGTGAGCACTTTTACATGAGCATGGGGAGCCATGATCACTAGAAGCTTTTGTTGACTTGAACGCAGGACGATAAAGTCACAAGTGATACTGCCTGTGAGAGAAAACTTTGTACAATCTATTAGAAATGTGTGTCACATTTCCTGGTTTTTTACTTGTGAAGGCATTATACTACGTAAAGCTTGTGAGTGTGTATACTGTTAATATTACAACTGGAAAACTTGTAACATCTGCTAGTGTAAAGAACGATAAAGTTGCAGTGCTCACATGCTGAAATGTGTTTCCCGTGGTGTAAAACCTTTGTGCGGTACTAAGGAATGAAACCTGCCCTCGGGATTTGTTAAAGAAACTTTGGTAGTGATTAAATGCTTTTCATGGCTTCATCATTGAGGATAAGAGTGTGTGCGCTACCTGACTGTTGAACGGGGTCCAGTCTTCAAAGGGGTCCAGCTGATTTGTTTTAAGCAAAAATACTTTGATTTCCAAAACAGCAACTGGTAAATTGTGGATAAGTAAGTGTAATCATTTTTAGAAAACTCTTGAGTCCAGTCTTGCAAGCACTTACTGGCAGGGAGTGCGCTGCGCACATTACTGTAAAGAATTCTCCTAAAGTTAATGAGATTCAGTGTGGTAATAAGAGTGTCCATAGTCATTAAGTTTGCAATTACAAATGTAATTACTTACTCCATTGAGTTCAATTAATTTAAAAATTTGTATACGATATTTACAACTTATATCTAAATGTCAGAAGTATAAACTAGATTAATAACAAATCAATTAAGACACTATTGTGAAAGTTTTAGGAGGAGTAAGTTAGCATAAACATTTTAGGGATGCACGTGTTATTTAAAGAGAAAGAGAGTGTAAAAGAGCTGACTTGAGTGTGTTGTAGCTTTGTTTATTAAACTTAGCTTTTGTCTGGACGTGTAAAATTTCAGTCAGCTTTTGCAAGACCTTTCCAAAGAAAAGTACAGTGCAGTTAGAGCACTAGAGGAGTTAAAAACATTTTTCACTATTATTTTAATGGAGATTATGATAGAAAATGGAATCATCTTGGGGAGAGTGTGAAACATTCACTCTGTCCAGGTGACTTTATTGTATTTCTTCCGTGTCCTCACCTGTTGTGCTGGTGGAATGCTTATTGCTTCTTGAATGGCTGCCAGACTTCCAGATACTCTTGCAGACTAAAGACTTACTATTAAAAGATAAAATATTTTCATTATTCCTTCTGGTTTTATAGCAAGAATAATTCAAAGCAATGAATACTTTAAGAACAAAAATGCAGTAAGAAGCAGGTTGGGAACTGGGGCGCATGAATCAAGATTTATATTACTAAAATGGGGGTCTGTGTAGAATATATAGAAAGTCAGTTTCTGTTTAAGAATGTGTGCTCCATCTGGAATGATCAGAGATAGGCTGATATATATTGTTTTGGAACAGTGCCAGATTCAACTCCTCCATGCTCTAGGCTTGAACTACAATGTCTTGTTTTGTACCTTGTAGTCAAAATTTTTTTGTTACTTTTTCACTGAATTTTAATTTAGGTGCTAACCCCTTCAGAGCTGTGTGGGCACCTACCGTTCATTTTAGCAACCAAGCAAAAAGTATCTGTTGCTTTCTTGTCTGAAAGATATCTGTGAACCTTGATCAAATAGATTGGAAAATATATTGGAAAAGAGTGGGACAGGAAAAGGAAACATAGAAAGAAACCATGTACAGCAGTGAACTTGAGTGAGTATGAAATAGGTGAACCTATCAGGAAGCATTAATAAGCAAAGTTGTCATGAATTAATCTGTGTTAGACTGACTGTCAGCATAGAAAGACGACATGATTCTGCAAGTAAAAGGTGACTGTTTCTAGATATTTCCAAAACACCAGATGATCAGCAAAAATAACATATTTGGTAGGTTTAGAAGCCTTGTTAGGAAACTGAGATTGTGCAAAACTGGGCAAAAAAAAGAACAGTAATGAACAAGTAGAAGGATGAACACTTAGAAGAACATTTTAGAAAGCCATAAAGGTTAAAACAGACATACAGTAACACAGAATGCACTGAAGAATTCAATAATACAGGAATATATCCTACAGTGGTATTACCAGTAGTTTCACAGTACTCGTAGCATCAGTTTCAAAGGACTTGGCATTGCACTTCCCAAAACTGTTGTGTAAATGCATTGGTATTTATTACATTATCTATCTTAAATCTTCTGTGCTTGAAAATAGTGCAGATTATATTAGATGAAAGTTAACAGCCTAAATATGAAAGACAGCAGGTTCTATCAAAAGGAATCACTCATTTGGTTCAATGGTGAACTATTTGCCTAAGAGGCCAAGATATATTTTAACAACTTCTCTGTACAAAACATTACTTTCTGTAAAGTACAGAAGCACATCTGATGCCTGATCTTAATTTGTGACCCGAAGATTCATTCCTTGAAGTTATGCTGAAAGTGAAGAAATACAGTAGGTCAGAAAGTGTGTGTCTGTTTAATTAAAGAAATTTAATCAAGTATGTAACTTCTTAAGCTTGAGGGTGGAATATTTGTTTATCTAAATGTTTTTTGATTTTACTGACATGTCTAGCAAAAAATGCTTCACTCTACTCCTGAAGAATGGCATTTATATTTCTGTGAATTCTTTTTTCCTATTTTAGAAAATGAAAAGTAAAGTTTCCGTGTAATAAATATGTAGCAGTGTTCTCTGACTAGCCCCATCACAACCTCATTTTTCCATAACTTAAATGTTAAAACAGGTCTATGTTTTTTAGCCATAGCATCTTTGATAATCAGTTTTACTTCTGATACAAGTTACAGAGATAAAATGGTTGGTTTAGATCACATCAATTAAGACTATACTAATTTTTTTATTAGGATCAATTCTGATTACCTTAGAAGACCTCTGAACTGACTGTTGCAGTTAATGCTAAATTACTTAATTATTTTTATCCTCTTTTTTTACTACCACCACCACCAAAATCCAGTATGGTGTTTAGAGCATATTGGTCTACCAGGCCTTGAAGAGCAATTCTGCAGTAGAGGTAATATCCTGTTGCAATTTTGCTCGTGGAAACAAAGGTAGTAATTAATTTATTAAATTTGAACTTGATCCAGAACAGGGTAGCCACATTGCCTTTTGGAAGGGGTCCTGGCTCAGGCGGTCTCCTGGGTCTGCCCCGGAATTGCTTGGGGTAGAGCTAAGCAGTAGGAGCCAAAACTGCGTGAGGAGCCATTTCGTGTTCAGAGAGCAGTGGGGATGGTGGAGGGCCGGCATCCAGGGTCGCTCTCTGGCATGTCACGCCAGTCGCATAGCGGTGGCGCTTAGGTCCCTGGAAGACTGACTATCAAAAATGCCTTGTTTAGTGCAGAATTTTCATTAAAAGGCCTGGAAGAATATAATCATAATAAATCAAATTTTTCAAAAGGAATGAGATCTTTATGGAATATTTATAAAGCCAATTGGTTTAAATTTGATAACCTCTTAAAATACAAAATAAGAGTATTGAGTGCACTATTTGAAATCATTTACTAACTTTAGAATGTCAACCATTACAAAAAAATCAAGATCGATACATTCAAATGAGGAAATCGTTCTTTTCTCCAATGTCATAGTAATTTTGAATACAAATATGAAATTCTAGCATTTTGGAAGTAGCAAAAAGTACACATATATCATGTAGGAAATTAGCTTTAGAAAAACCTTTTTTTTTCCAATACAAGCAAAGTTGGACACTACACAATGGCAGGACATCCATGCCAGTTAAGGAAATCACAGTCCCGCCATCCTTCTGGCGTGGGCAGTCCTTCAGCTCCTGTTCACAAGTTGCTCAGCAATTTTCCTCTCATTTTGAAAAGATCTTTGCTGCTTTGGGATTACCTCTTTGAGTCAGTGCTGCTGCTGTCATATGTTCTAAGTATAGTTTTTAAAACTGTATTTTTAAAAAGTTTGCCTATGTTAAAAATTGATAGAGTTTAAATGCTTTTAACAGTCAGTCCACATACACCGTGATCTGTGCCTTTGACAGTTTAAGCTGTACTTGAGATAACCAGTTTTTCTCACAGCACAAATTCAGAGATAAACCTAGGAGATTTATCCCATTGCCCTCAGTAAATTAAGATTTTAATCACATAATTTTTAGCAATTTCTCACTTTTCCTCTTATGTCACTGTTTCAGTCACCTGAGCCCGAGCAGTAAAAGTACCTTTTTTGCTGTTACGTACTGATCCGTCACAGACATAAATCCAGGTTATTCCTCATTTAAAGCCCTTTACTGCCTAAAGCATGGTTGATAGTAACTTTCGGTTCACTTACTTTCTTATGATACATCCTTATTTGACTCTTTCTTTTATAATGCTGTGAAGAAGGATAAGCTGCTTTGATTGATTTTGCTGTCGTTTGCACCCGGTCTTTGGCAGCAGAGGCTGGGTGAGGCCTTTCTTGCCCACAGAGGAGCTGCCGCCCGTAAAGGGGCTCTCGAGGAGACACCCACCAGCAAAGTGTGACACGTTGCTCCCATCCACACGCGGTGTCGTGGACCGCACCGCCTCCCTGCTATGCTCCTGTGCCACGAACTGCACAGAGAGAGGAATACTTGCCTAGATGCGCTTTGCAGCAGGTCAAAGGCTTGAATCCCAGATGGGTCATTTAATTAAAAATCTCTGTTCTGTTGTTTATCTGCTTATAATGACAGAATTTTCATAAGCTACTGGCAGACAGCACGTGTCACTAAATACCACCGCTTATCGGTGTGACACTTTGTTTCCTTATTCCTGAAATGGAAGCCATGTTTCAGGTCAGCCGTGCTACAACCCAGAGAGGAGGGGACCCCATCAGCTCAGTGCGTGCTGTTAAAGCTACCGAAGTACTCAAAACAAGCCTCACCTAAGCTTAACGCGTTTAGCGTGCTGATCCTTGTCACAAAACTGCTTTTGCATCCTGACTGTGGTCAGGTGCAGTTTTAGGGAGGTAACAACCATACTTTGTACTTTTGCTATGAAGAGCCAACACACTTTCTAGTGGTTTATAAAGAAGCTGATAAATGTATAAATCTCTATCAAAAATGTCACAATTTATATTACTTCCAATTGCTTATAAATATAACGTGTTGTTTTCCTTGAGCAACTATGCAAAATTATACCAAGATTTTATGTTTGTTCTTATACTGAAATAATTGTTGCTGGTGTTTTAGTTCAAGAACTTTAGCTAATGTCTTAAGGATGGAGCATATTGTTCTCATTTGCGTCAGCGTCAAACTGATGTAATTCTGTTTGCAATAACAGTATCATTTGAGCTTTATTTTTTATCTAAACAAAATTTGACTGACTTCTTGCAAGTAAAAATTTCATCTTAGATATTTCCTAATCTGTTACAGGTCAATGCACAAACTGACTCAACTGGAGAGACTTGATCTGGGCAATAATGAATTCTCTGAACTGGTAAGAAATGCACCATTTTTTTATAGAAAGCCTGTATGTTTTGGGTGCTCCGTGCATGCGGCATTAAACTTTTACTTAAAAGGCATTATTGTGTTATGGCCACATGCTATGGTCATGTTTCCTTGTAGAACAGAAGATTTATCATAGTTCCTGAGGTGATGTTGATAATAGAATCTGCTTCATCTACGTCAGGCTTCTGCAGTTCAGATCAAGGCCGCAGATGATTCTCACTCAGAGCTGGTTGCTACTGCTGGAATCCTTCGATGTGGGATGAACTGATGATCTCAGCATAAATACTTGTGTCAATTATGCGTTTTCTTAATATCTATTGTTATATTTTGCAAATATTAGAAATAGCTATTAGCAGAAGTAAATTTTGGACTCCAAAAGCAGTTTCTGTCCCTAACTCACCTCTAAGATGAGGATTAGGTTCCCTGAGATTTAATAGCTATTGGGAATTTTCTCTAGCATCAGTACAGAAAATAATCAGGTTGCTGTTCTCTTCAGGTGTGTTTCTACTACGTCTATAGGAATTCACGCTTCTCAGGAACAGTATGAGGGTACTTAAACTGTGTTTTAAAATGGACCTGGTTTTAAGGAGAGCTCACTGACTTTGTCCTGCAGGAACTGTAAATATGTTAAGAGAAGCAAAACTTAGAAAAACTGCTGCCTCATACTTTTTGAGACACTGCTGCTAGGGCTATTCGGGGGGGGCCCTGTGCTTTTGTAGTACAACAAATTAATACTGTGACACTCAGTACTGCACTGATGGTGAAATAAATGTCTGCGTGTGCCTTATCCACCAACAGCCTGTCTAGTGACTGTTAAACCCTGTGAGCTGAACCGTGTTTCCTCCAGAGTCGCAGAAGAACAATCTGTAAAAATAGTGCTGCTGAATCAGGGCTTACAGTTTTATGGGGGTGATATTTCCTGTAACTTTAATGAAAATTAAGATAATTTCACTTTAAACAAATTTTGAAACATCATCTAGTAGTAGAAAGCTGTAGCAAAGAGTCTGCATCTGGTTTATAGATGGTGCACTACCTTCTACCATTATGGTTATAAACCTGTTAATGTTTACTAACTTATCCTGCTAGGTAGGAGAAAATAGATGGTTTTAGCTCAGATTTCTAATTAAAACTAGAAATCTTTTGCACAGATAAATAGAATAAAATTTGCAGAAGTGGTATTTGCAATTTTGATCATAAGAAATATACGTATGCTTCCTGAATTCAGTGGATCTTTTTTGGCAGTGGGTTGGGGGTGGTTTGGTTTTGTAGTCATTGTTTTAAATTACTTCAGCATAATTCTACGTTTTTGCATTGTAGCATACTGTCCCCTAAGAATGATAAATCAGGAGTCCGGTGGCCCCATACTGCTATTAGAACCAGACTCCCAGAGCTGACTCATTTTTCAGGAAGCTGGTCCAAAAATGTATGAACTGGAATCAAATGCCAGAAGCAAAATGGGCCAAGAGGCAAGGGAACAGCATGAATCTGCAGAAATGTCATAGGAAACGTGGTACTAGTTTAAATCAAGATCACCTGGAAAAAAGGATCGAAAGGTCGTGTTTTCACAGTTTCTGAAAATCTGGTTTGGGTTTCAACAGAAACTTCCTTCTTATTGGATAAAAATAATACCTGGAACTGTGGTGGAGTGGAAGAGCTTAATTTCTTTGACAGTCCATCCCTGGACTATTGAAGTCCCTCCCTTTGCACTGGAAGACAGTGCTCTTCATACAGACAAGCTGGAGCAATAGGCATGGGGTTAAGAATAAAAGCAATTGCAAAAATGGAGTAATTCTGTTCATTAGTTTTCTGGAAACAAGATTATACAAATCACAAGATAGGTATGTGTTCCTAAAATAGAAATTGTTACTTTCTAAATAGCAGCCATATTCAAGTGACTTAATGTAATCAAGGAAGGGAATAGATAATCTGTGTCACAGGTCTCCAGGAAAACTGGAGCACTGAATCACAAGGTATGGGTTAAGGGTTTGAAATCTCCCAATCTTTGAAGTGTCAAAACCTGGCACTGAACAAATGATAAACAGCAATTGTAGTACCTCTGCCTGAAAGGAGGGGGAAGGCTGGTGTGGTCCTTCCTAGAGTTTCAGGAGTCTGCTGTCAGCAGCAAGGCTTTAGAAGAAATTTTGAAAGAAAATAGTTAAAGGTAGGGAGAAAAGGAAAAGGAAAGAGCATAAAATGTAGTAAGAATAAAATGTAGTAAGAATAAAATGTAATATACTTTTACCAAAGATTAATGTCAGTCTTCAATTCAGACTTGATACTAGGAAGCATTTCTTTATGGCGAGGGTGGTCAAACACTGGAACAGCCTTCCTAGAGAGGCGGTCGATGCCCCAAGCCTGTCAGTGTTTAAGAGGCATTTGGACAGTGCCCATAATAATAATGTCCTTTAAGTTTTGGTCAGTCCTGAATTGGTCAGGCAGTTGGACTGGATGATCATTGTAGGTCCCTTCCAACTGAAATAGTCTGTTCTATTCTATTCTAATCTAATTGTGGCAATCTACGTGGAAAATGAAAATATTCTCCAAAAATGCGTCAGCAGAAGCATTTCTAACAGAGACAAATAAATTTTTAATACCACTTATCAAAACATTAGTGAGATCTCATCTGGATTATGGTATACCATAATGCTATATTATAATCCATGCTCAAGAAATTTCAAATCAAACTGTAATATGTACAACACAGGAGTAGTCTGTTGCCTTTGAGAAGGGTGTCTGTGTAGTGAGAGAAATTTAAAAGAAAATTAAAGTTGAGAGGGAAATTATGATTATCTGTAATAACCTTAGTGAACACTCTGGAGGAATAAAAAAACCATTAATCATCACAGGAACAAATAGTATAAAGTGATCATTAATCAGTTTAGTCTGGAAATTAGAAGTGGTTCTAACCACCAAAGGACAACAAAATTTCAATAGAATTAGCCAAGGCAAAATAAATTATCTTTAAAATATCAACTAATCATTTTTTACTAGAAACACATTATGTGACAACATGGAAAACTGAGAGATTAAGCTCTCCAGATTAGCAGGTTCTTTCTTATCTGATGATGCATTGGGAGCTTCTCCCATAATGTACCATGTTACCTGGGCAACTGGAAAATGGTATTTCTTATGAGAACTACAACATTCCAAAGAACTTAGACCACAGGAGATGATTAGAGGTCCTGTGATGCTAGACAGATACATTTGTTTCTAGCTGTGTTGAAGTAAGTCCAGTGAAATAGTACTACAGACTTTTAAAATGCTAGAATCTGATTTAGTCAGAGCCAAATGAAATATTTAATATCAGTTTCTGGCAAACTTTGAAAATAATCCCTAAAATTTTACAGAGCTAAGGCAAATTGGAAGTCGTTTTACCTGTGAAAATAGTGTTTCATGAAAAAGGAAAATACTGCTTAGGCTGAAACATGGAAATATTTGGGACCTGATAATTCTTGATTTTCACAGCTGTAATGAATGAGAAATGATTTGGGGAACTGCACTTTTCAGTTTCTGTCACTAATATCCTATGGTGTTGAAAAGACTAGAACATCTTAGATTAAAGTTTAATATTGTAATTTTAAGGCTTTATCATTGCATACTGCTATTTTAACTACTGAATATGGCAATTGCAGACATTAAATCGTACATAAATGCCATATATCCAAGAAAGTGTTCAGCAATATGACTCTGTTAAGCTATTTCTAAGACTATAAATCATGCAAAAGGCAGAGTTTTGCATGTGCTGCAAGATGAGATTTGGTCTTTCTTTTCAGTGCATTGTTTCTGAAGCTCCACAATTCTCACTTCAATTATTTGCCTTGTTCATAAATTTGCATACTGCTGATCGACTGCTTAGAACAAGAACTTCTAATAAGTTCTTCTTTGTATTCATTTATTTTCCAAAGGGTTCTTAAATTTTACAAGTTTTGAAAAAGAGCGACAGTGGTTAAATGAAATGAGCGTACTGTTCATGTCATTAAGTATCTGAAAGTGATGTGGGTTATAAAAAGAAAAAAAAAGGAAGGGGAAGAGGGAATCTTTTTTTTAAGAAAATATTGATTTATATTTAACTAAAAAAAAATACTGATTTATTTAACAGTCCTAATGCTATCTTCTTTTCCTCAGCCTGAGGTTCTCGAACAAATACAAAATCTAAAGGAATTGTGGATGGACAATAATTCTTTGCAAATACTGCCTGGGGTATGAACATTTATTTTATGTAATCAAATTATTGTGTGGTATAGTGAACTATTTATCTTGCAGTAAATAAATGCATGTGCATTTTCTGGAATGGGTACATATTGCTAGTTCATATGGTCATTAATTCTTATCAAGAAATAAAAGTCTCAGCATAGCCATTCATATGAAAACCTTTTAAATGTTGCGTTATTGCATGATAGCATCTAAATGGGGATGTACCCGTTTTATTTAAGCATTGTGTAGTTTTCATTGTGAGGGGAAATTATTTCCTATTGTCTTCTCAGTCAGCATGCATTAACTAGCAGTTTTATAAAAACACAAGTGTTTTAAAAAGGAAGACAAAATGTTAAATAATCTAAATAAACTTAAAAATAGCGGATGGTATGTACAGATTCAATGATATTAAAAGCAGTTCTGAGGCAGTGGAATGAAGATACGTTCCTCCATAAAGCAGTCCATTTAGAAACGGAACAAAAAATATTTTACAATCTAAACATTAGGGTCATGGTTATATATCAGTGCTGTCTCTGCGTTGTTGCTGCCCCACAGCAGAACTTTGATTTTCAATTTTTATTGCCATAAATTGAGGTTATCACTCTAAAATACCTACACTGATTACGAGGGGAGAAAGGGATCCCCGTCATTAGTATTTTATCGCACAGGTGACAGATCATAAGTTTCACACAATGATGCTCTTCATTGCTGCAGGGAAAATGTAGAACTAGATCTAGCACAAACGTGTGTAGATGTTAGAAGAGGAAGAAGTGCTTCTTTTATCAGTTTTGAACATTTGTTAATCAAAATTCAATTTTTTTGTATTGAGCAATGACTGGTTTTTGTCACAAATAGATTACAGTCATCTTTTATTTTGTGTTAAGCAGGATGTTTGCACAGAAAATTACAATTTTCAGTCACTGTCCAAATATCCACTTTTTGAGTGCTTTGTTAGTGAAAAGAAAAGCTGATATTGAAACCACTTCTTGATACTGAAACCAGCTGGAGATCAAGAAGACAAATATTGCAGTATTGTTGCTGCAGTGTAACTGAGTAGAAGAAATATCAGATATACAAGAGAGTGTGGGCACAAACATTTTAACCATTATTCTGTTTCTTTTCTGTTCACAATGAAATTGGTTAATATATCCAGTGCTAAAATGTGTTCCAAACACAGTCCTGCTGAGCTATCATAATTCCTGGAGAGGATATTTAGAGTTGAAGATGTTCTATGTTTCCTGAATCTGATTCTAGTAGACCCTAGATGATGTTTTATGAAAGCCTTCTCCAAAACAAGGGGTTTAAAACAGTTAATATTAGCTTTAAACTTTGACTTTTAAAAATAGAAAGGAAAGACCAACTGGTAATTGATTTTAAGATTTAGAGATTTGCCAGGTTTCCAATGTTAATAATTCAGTTTTTTAAGAAGTAGTCTGTGCTAGAATCAAAGATTGTATTCAGCTATTAATATGGATAGAATGGCGAAGGTTGCGGTGAAGGGGAGATTCTGCCTTTATACAACTCAGATATGATTAAAGATAGCATGAAACTGCCTCCTTAGAAGCAGAGAGCAGATCTCAGCAAGGTAAGAGATGAAAAGCAAGCTATATTCATATTGGTTTGAAAGTACCTGTAGATGAAGCTGTCTGAAACTATTTTCCTTTTTCATGTGTACAGTAAATAACCACTAAAGGTATACGTAAATAACTAAAAAACCCACTCCCATGAACTTCTGCAGAATCCGTACACGTCACGAGCGATTCCCATGGCTTTCCCAAAACCCATAAAGGAAGTTCACTCGTAGGCCATGAATGTTTATTCATCTGGTTTGAAACAAAGTTTGATATTCCTCATTTAACTTCTTTGTAGCAATGAGGTAATTCCTGTGGGTCACGGAGTATTTCTGTGGATGCACAGTATTGCAGCCCCATGGTAGCTCTCAGCAGCAGTACTGTGCTGCGTTGTCTCACTCCCACTGTGTAATCCTCCGGTCTGTGTCATAGCTCTGCCCCTGGGTCGTACATCCAGCTCGTTTACTCTGGACCCAGCAGTGATACCTCTTTGCTGTTCTACTTGGAGGCTTTCATTTAAGGAAAATAACAGCATCTTTTTGGTTGATTTTCTTGGTGAAATTTCACATCTAGAATGAAGTGACCATCTTATGGTAACAGATCAAGAAGGAGGTCGCTTCTACAGGCTTCAAACTCTTACATGCTACACAGATTTTCAAAGAAATGAGGGAAGAATTCCTGTCATGTTGCTCATTGATGTTATAGCTGCAGTTAAACACTGTATTCACAAAAGTGTACTATTGGGGTTAACCGCTTATAACTGAGCTATGAATATCTAAAGTCTGATTTTAGATTTTATAAAATCCAGAGAATCAGTTTGATGCAGCAAAACTTTACCTGCATGTGTGGCCTCGGTGATCTTAAGGACTGCCGAGTGGATGTGAATTGTGAGCAAATGTCCTTTGGATCTGTGTCCAAATGAAGAAATAATACAGCTCTATGACTGAGAACTCAAACTTTCAGCAGATTTAATGAATCTGGAACACATTAATTAGTCTGGTATGTGTCGTTTAGTTTGGTACAATTCCTTTTGCAGTTATGTGAACAGGAAGGCTGTTAGACCACCACTGATACTGCTTCAGTGAAGTAGCTTGTAAAAAGGATGCTGACGTAACTGAATATAAGCCTGTATTACTATTGTTTGCCTTTAATTAAACTTAGAAACTGGCATGCAGTGTATATCTTCAAGTAACACTTTGTAACATGCTATTAAGTCTATAGGGAAGTTAAAACAGCTCGTGTACCTGGATGTGTCAAAAAACAGGATAGAAACTGTTGATTTGGACATATCAGGATGTGAAGGACTTGAAGACCTCCTGTTGTCATCCAACATGTTGCAGCAACTGCCAGACTCCATAGGTGAGAAAAGCTCAGCATTTCTTGTAATCTTTTACAGGATTTCTTTAATATGTTTTTTTCGGTAATTATGAGACTTTATAATAGCTGGAACAAGAACTGCCATTAAATTCCAAAAGACTTTGAAACATCTGTGTCTGGACAATCCATGAAGACCATTTTGTAAAGCCAGGAAAAAAATCCATGGTTAGAAGGTATTGGTTATTCTGATTTGCTGTTTTAAAGAAAATAAGCAAAGAAAGATATAATTGATCTGATCTAAATTTGAAAGTAAGTATAATAATGATTATATTAACAATGTGAAACTCTTGGAGGAAATTGCTACACTTCGTTACAGTAGTGCAATTCCATATGAGAGCATTAAACAAAGAAATAGTTCAAACTGTCCCTTTTCTTTTTTTGACTATATTGCATGCATAGAATTTCTGATTTATTTAGAATATGTAGAAATTCTGGAAGCTAAGTGGCTGTATAATGCAATATTCTTCCCATTTTTTCTGTCTTTCCCTTTTTATTTTTTTCTGCTGTTACACACTGGTAAAGCAGAAGTTTCATCCCCTTCTTGGTAAATCTTACCCAGTTATGCATCTGCTTGCACTTAGATATTTAATAATTCTTGTTATGTTAAGAATTAACCGCATATACAAATGCATTCAGGATTGATTCTGGTTTTCAGTCTGATTCTGTTTTTCTTCTATACCTACATATTGTGAAGCTTTATAAATGTAACATTTACTTTAGATAATTTGCCTAATGTCCTGTTATGACCTGAGGACCTTTTAATCATGGCAACAGGACTTGAATTTGATTGAAACATTAATAGATAAGTAGAAATGCTACTCTTCCTACACAGATAGGATCCTATTCTTTTTTTTTTACAGTTTTTTCCAAGACTTCAGAAATACACTTAATATTTCACTTGCAGTTCAGCTTAACATTTAATCAGTGCTTCATTTTGATGAAACGTATTTTCAAAGGGACAAGAATATGTCTGTGTACTGTCCTAAAATCTAGATCAAAGTTATTGAGTGTTAGAAATCATTGTTTTTTTAAGGATATGGGATATTACAGAAAGTAAAAAGATTAATGTGAAATATTTTTCTATTACTTCTTCCTTACCTGTTTTGTAGGACTGTTGAAAAGACTTACAACTCTAAAAGTAGATGACAATCAGCTTACAATTCTGCCAAATGCAATTGGAAAGTGAGTATAAGTCTCATGATTTTCAACATTAAGTAAATAGTGTTTTCCCTTCTGCTTGTGGAATGTGGGTTTTTTAAAATAAAAACTAAGACAAAGATGTACTGAATTAGAAAACAATTTCAAAATGTGTGCCTAACACTCGGCTGATAACATTTAAATTTGGAGCAACACTATTACTTCTGTGGACTTATACTGGCATAAGTGATAAGAAGATGGAATGTATCACATTTTCCAAGAAAAAGAACAAAGGTATTTTTCTGTATGAATCACTTGCAGTTTAGATGATTAGAGCAGCAAAAGTAGAAGAAATAGAAGTATTTGGGGGAATAGGTCTGTTTCCATAGCAACAGCCAGTACTTGATGCTTAAAAGAAAATGGCTGTAAACCTCGTGTGTATGAAGATTTCTTAAAATATTGAAGTAACATGAATGAAAAAGTCATGACAGTTTCATAGGCGTATACATGAACGTGTGAAAGTATCGTGTAAGTAATCTTATTATGAAAAGCACTAATGATGCCCTTTAGCTATCATTTTGTCAGATATTACATGATCACTGGTGCAAAACTCTTTCTTGTTCTGCTGTGTGTCTTGAGCTTATTGCTAAACGAAACCTGCAATTTATTGTAAAATTGAAGGCAGATGCAAGCGTGTCTCCAAGTATGGAAATAGGTGGTTCTTTATGTTGTTTCACACTACACATATCCCTGTGTAGCAGAACATACCTTTAACATTGATACTTTTATAGGATGCCTCTTCCTCTACATATTTTACTTCTGAAATGCAATATAAACTGATATTTGGAAAAAATTTCAGAATACATGATTCCTGGCTGCCTTTTCCAGCTATAGCACTAGTGTTTTCATCATTCCCCTTGCACCAGCAGTAGTATTCATGCAGAAGAAACAGAGTTCAGCAGAAGTAATGATTGTCTTCGTGGTGTGACTGAACACATGGTCATACCATTTATACCCATTCTGTGCTGTCAGCGTGGAACGCTGGGAATGGGGTATCTGTGAGCAGAGCTGCACTCACACTCTGTGCCTTTGCTCTCAGTGCAAAAACCGTTCTCTTCTTTAACAATTTTGGGGGTCAATTATTAAAAGCTTTTAAAACCTTTATTATTTACTGAATTGCTCAAATTGAAGGGGAACCCCTCTTCCTTTTCAACCTAGTGTCTGTTCGGTATTGTTTGTCCTGGAGCCTTAATTACATTTGTAAAGATGCATACTACTGCTCTAAACAGTGTATATGCAGAGCAGTAGGCTAATCACCTAATATTACCACATTATTTTTGAGTGATTGGTTGTGCTTTTTAAATGAAGTACTTTCTCTCATTTAATGAGGACACTGTCTCCCACATCAAAACGAACTTCCTTTCTCTGACTCATCCTTTTGGATAGTTTCCTACTCAGTCTCTTTCTCCTAAACGATAGTCGTAGTACCCTCTGCAGGGTATATTATTGTCACACAAAGATTAGCAATGTGGAGGAGGGGAACTCTCCCTCCGGGAACCAATTTCATGATGAGACACAGAGCACTTAACAGTGTCTGAGTCGATGTTGCTAATAGTAAACACTACCCTCATTTTTGGCAGTCTTGTTCAAAGGGCAAGCCTGTAAGTGGCATTTGGAGTTTAACCCTACAAGATACTATACACAGTAGACCCAGCTTAATAAAACATTCCACATAAAATCAGTGCGTTCACATTGATTAAGTGCTTTACCAAACTGGACCCAAAGACTAGAGATTTTACCTGGAGGACCTGAGTGAATGCCCTTGCTTCCCCGTTGTGGGTAGGAAGGTGTCACGAGGGAAGTCATGACCCATACGCAGGTAATGGTGCAGTAGGTCAAGAGCCAGTGTATTGTGTTAGATGAGTGTTTTGTATATGTGTCTAGTCTATACCATATCTGACAGTACCAGATGCTGCAAATGAAAGTGTAAACTTGTATTCCTGGGTCTGCAAAATTCCTTTTGCCTGACGTCGGACAAATAGTAGGTGTAGCTAACTCTTAGGATTTGGGCTGCTTTGGCAGTTATCTGGGTGCTGTGGCTGTTGGGAGAAAAGGGCTGAGATGGGTTGGAACTACTCTTTTATTCATGGCAGTCTTCATTCTCCATGAATCTCTCTCTACTTATCTGTCTAAAAATATTCCTCATCTACCTTAGGACGGGTACTATGAACTGCCTTATTTCAATGGGTGCCAAATGGAACAGCAGACACCTATCTGATTTTTGTCTGCGTTTCTTTAAACCTATCAAGAATGATCTGAATTTAGCCCAAGACGACAGTAAGGTTAATGATATTTTCACTAAATTAGCATTGTTGGAATTATAGCTGTTGTCAACTTACTTTCATGCACAATCCATGATGAATGAAAAATCACTTTCTGAAGTGCGTATTTTTTTAACTATGATAGTTACAGAGATAAAACATAGTTTCACGCTGACATTGGTGCTTTTATTGTGGCCATCTTCATTTGTCTCTTGCTGATGTCATCAGGAAAGAAAGAAGCTGAGAATGTCTGTGTCAGACAAAACCTTTCAAATAAAATTCTGTTGTCTGATAAAGTCATTCTTCACTGCCAGGGAAGCTTCCACAGTTACAGTTCAAAGTATCAGATTTTCTGATTGCCATTGGAAACATAGTAGTTCTCAATTAGCTTATCTGTTTTCAAGCTTTTCTGGTTGTGTTACCATCAGTAAAAGGGAGAATCTGTGCATCTTGCAATTTAACAAGCTTTCCGGTTGGACTTCCCTCTGTCAAGCACATATTCCGTATCAAGTAGGTAAACATGACTGAATTTTGCCTTTACTGAAATTGGTTTGTATCTAGTTTGCAATAAATTGTGGTGGATACACAGCTTGTATTGAAGAGAAGCTATAACCAGAACCTGGCAGAGCTTTTGGATGTATTCCATGCTTCTCTTTCACTGATCACTGTATGACTCACTTTGGCTTTTCAGTCTACTGAAATACAGCAATTTGAGGAAAGTTCTGAGAATTCCATGTTAGGAATAGCTATTTCTGGTTTCACGTTTCATAAAATTTGAAGGCTGAAAGACCTTTTTTTTATTTAAGAAATTGCAATAAAGGTAAGTTAGATGTACAGTGAAGGTCCAGTCCTGCAGCTGTGACACATATAAAGGAGCAAGGTTTGTAGCAGAGACAAACTTTTTATCAGATCTACCAAAACATTTGGGAAAAAACCAATCTACTGGGCACCTAGTCCCTTTGTCAGTGGACAGGGAGATGATGAACATTGAAGAAGAAATAATTGCTTGCCATTTAACCTTACTATTAATTAAAGCACTTGAGAGAAAATGGTAGTACGTGTGGAGCAGAAAAGGGGCAGCAGAAGCAGGAAATGTCGGCATTTGTAACGGGTCACAAAACTTTTATTCTGTGAGCTGAATGAGCAGTGCAGTACAGCATTCATTTTAGGAATTTTTATATCCAGCCTAATATTTTAAGAGAGTCAGTAGCTACTTCTTCAGAATATTTTTATGTGTGTGTAAGTGCATAACATATATGTAATATGTTTTTATATATCTGTATACATAACATGTATTGCATATGTATATTCCTGTTGTTGGTGAGTGTTACCTGCATTAGCAAAGGTTAAATTGTTGATTCTTAATCACCAAAGATTGATGTTTCAGTGTTGCCTGATACCACCTGCTGTCTTCAGGGAAAAGCAAACACTCACAAGAGTCCTGAGGGTTGTGTGACTGGCTGGGGCAGGGTCCTGAAGAGCAGCAAAACGCCTCTGAAGGCCATCTCGTACCGGAGCAGTGGTGGGTGGGAGGTTCAAGAGCTGACTGTCAGAGCTCTGCATTGGGTCAGCTCTCGTGGTGTTTCCTTGGCTTTCATTCGGCGTAGGTGCCAGCTGCTGTCAAAGAAGGTGGTGGCTGTTACGATGTGGGCCCCTTTCATTTGGGACTCGGTACAAAACCTCCAGCCCATTTCCCAGCCTCTTCATGGAGAGTAAAATGCGGGGATATACTGAATGCCAGTTCCGTGCACTAGGAAGCTGCGCTTTCTCTATACGTACTGCTCTCTGGTACTGTGGGCTATGGCTAACCCAGACTTCAGTTCAACAGAGGAGTCTTTGTCGACTGTCTCTATTTCATCCTCTTTCCTGAAAACATGATTATGTGGAGGAAAGGTCAGGTCTCTTTCTTTTCACAATTTGACAGAATACAACAATCTAGGAAAAAAGATACGAGACAGAAATGGAGATTATTTCTTTTTTTTTTTTTAAAGAGAGAACTTGAGTGTCAGAAGATTACTTACTGTGGTCTGCTTTGTTTCGGTCCTTGCCATACAGATACCCTTTCAAGATCACTTTTTAGCCAGCTTTCTCAACATGTGAAAGATAAGCACTTTTACAAAAGCTGAGTCTGACTACAACAGGCTGAGATTACTTCGCTAAGTTTGGATCCAAGTTCATCATTTTTCACTACTGATCTGTATTAGAAATGATGTCAAGTGCATCAGTTGGACTGTACCCTGGAGGCAATTTCTGCTTCCCTTCCCTTTGCTATCACCAGCGGTATTTCTTTACCTGTTGTCTGTCTTTGTATGTTAAGATTATAAACTTTTTGGTTTGATTCTTCAGGTTAGTATGAATTACCCTGATCGCTGTCTGCTTGAAGTACTCGGAATACTTCCTCACTACAAAAAGTAAGAATGCTAGTGTAGGGAAACTAAGTGGTCTTTCTTAAACTGCCTTACTGGCTAAGATTGATAAACAGTGTCCCTAATAGTTCCTAAAATCGTGTTGTTATAGACTTCTCCAAGGGAAATCTGCAAGAAAGGTTCCCTCTTCAGGGCGTGATGTCTGTAGTAGTGTGATGCTTTAAAACTCTCAAAGGTTTTAGATTGTTGATTTTTGTTATCTAGTCCTTGTATAGCATCTAACAAGTGTATTTACAATTTCAGTTTATCTTTATTAGAAGAATTTGACTGCAGCTGTAATGAGTTGGAGTCCTTACCTTCTACCATCGGCTACCTTCATAACCTGAGGACGCTGGCTGTGGATGAGAATTTCCTTCCTGAACTGCCCAGAGAAGTGAGAAGCTGATTCTGTTTTTAAATTACATTGAAATGTTTTGTGGTAGGCCCGAGATTTCATCCCTACTCAGACAAAGTATCCGTTAAAGCAAATGTTTCCACACGATGTGGAAGACCAAATCTTTCTTACATACTCCACAATAAAACAGTGAAACCAGTAAATTAGTAAATTCATGTAAAGGTGAGAGTGTCACTCGGAAGAGTAGTGCAGGTAACCCTAGCCATTTCCCTGATGTTACTGACAAAGGCGGGGCTTTATTTTCTGACTAGATTCTGTATTTTATTGCTTTTTGTCACTTACAGTAAAAACACAATTTAGCCACCTCCCTACATAAAAAAATAGTGATAATAAATTTTATCGAAGTAGGTATCCTAACATCTTTGGGTTTTTTCATTCCTGTAGATTGGAAGCTGTAAAAACGTAACAGTGATGTCTCTGCGCTCTAACAAGCTAGAATTTCTTCCTGATGAAATTGGTCAGATGCAGAAGCTGAGAGTGTTAAATCTGAGCGATAACAGGTATAGTTGACGTAATTTTTCTAACCCATTATAAGAATTATTTTTTTTTTAATTAAACTCTTCTTTTTAGGTATTTGTAAAAATACATTTGTATAAAATATATTTTAAAATAGAAAAATTATATTTAGAATTACTTTATTTAAACTATTTGAACTATAAGGAAAAAAAATCTTGATTTTTTTTTTATTTTCACCTTTATGGTTTGGTCTTAGTTCCACTGACATCCAAAGAAAAACTTGAATAGGGCCAAGACCTGGGTCTCAGTGTGTTTTAATAGATGAAAACCCGTTTACTTCTTTTATCTCCTGCTGTTTCCATGTGGAAGTATGATATTTGGCTTTAAAATAGTATATAACTTTGTAATATTTCATGATTAAAAAATTTTGACGCACTGATATATAGGAAATCATTAAATGCAAGCACACTAGCATGTTATCCTGCCTCCACTGAAATCAAAAGAAAATTTTCCATTTCCTTCAGCAGAGCAAAGGTTTTGTCAAAAAAACAGATTCTTCTGTTCTTATGCTCATGACTATTCCCTCTGAGAAACTTACTGCTTAGAATGAGCCTTTCCTGATACTATCCCGTGCTGCCATAGGCATCAGAAAAGACTGAATTTGCCTTGAGATACTTACTCCTGTATGTTCCAAGAACATGTTAATTTTCAGTATAACCACAGAAATACAAGTTTGCTCTGTCGTGCAACACATGATGTGTGAATACCGTTTTGTTTCCAGTCATTATCATCCATACTTAGTAAAAATTAGGGGAAGGACTTTCCACATCTGTGTCTGATTTACTGTCAGCAGTTTCATTATTGAAATTAAGGTTGAGCGTAAAATATAAAATGAACTAATGTAGAAATCTCTGTAATGTATTTGTTTAAAATTGTTTGCTTAATTCTGTTCGATGATTTTCTGCATTGCAATTGCGTATCATAAAATATATTATGTATGCACCAGACCGTAAAGTTAAACTTAACTCTAGTTTGTGTTGAAACTGTCCCAAGTCCCAGAATCAAACCTAGGGTCTCTTTTGGGTTTCAGATTCCAGTGTTTTCCCAGGGACAGGGAGTACTCTCCTACCAGTATGTCACCACAGCAGTGTACGTTTGTGTTTTTATATACAGCTAGAGTCTGAAACTGTATTTCAGGCAACACTTTAAAATTGCTCAAGCTGGCAACCTTGCCAACAAAGGCAGCCTAGCTTCCCTTCGCTGTTCCTGCATCCGTATACCCTGTCCTGTCCTGTCCTAGTGCGATTTTGTTCAGGTGTATGGTGGTCTTGAATACCTAAGTGATACAGATGAAAGCAGCCTATCAGAAATACGGTGCAATTTCAGATGGATGTTTCCAGTGGCTGGTCCACCTTGTTGCTGCACAGCCAGCTGTAGTGGCGTGCAGGAGGAGGCACAGAGTGGGCATAGGAGCGGGGAGGCAACAGGACAGCGCTGGTTCCGGGCCTCTTGGGAGTTCGAGGAGTTGCGGCTGCAAGGTGCCTTCCCTGGCACGTAAAACCAATCTGAGCTGGATCACTCTGCCTCCTTTTCAAACCCGTAATTGTGCCTTGAGTTTGCGTTGAGGAAGCAGAAAACTAGTGGGGGCTTTTTGGTTTTCTTTTTTTCCTTTTTTTTGCCAAGTTACTTTTCAGCCAGGTCAGCTGCTGATTTCAGGCACATGACTTCATGTGTAATTACTGATTATGAGTGCTGTTGCTGAGGTGAGAGAGGGAGGAGGTGGCTCACTGCTGGCAGGAGGCAGTGGAGGTGGTAAGAGCAGGTAAGGTTTCCCGACCAAGCTGAGCTGACAGCTGGATGCTACCAAAACAGCACCACTGCCCCACCTTCCTTTTTTCCCAGCTTCCCGGATACAAGAGAGGATTGGGATTTCCATTGTGGAGGGAGGTAATTAGGGGAACAGCATCCCCATGATGTGATGTTCCTTGGGGTGGAATGTGTCAGCCGCTGTGCTTCCCACTCCCCTTCAGTGCTGGCTGGTAGCCCTGCATCTGCCTTTACGCTTGCTCAGGGCTCACTGGTCAAGTCGCTGAGCTGATTTCTCTCACTGAAAATGGAAGAAGCTATCATTTTTCTTGTTGTGTTCATTTTGTGGCACTCCTCTCTGTCCATTTGCTCACCATGGAGTGTGGCAAACACCAAAGCCAGGTAAAGGTAAACAGTGGCTGTGCACCAAAGCAGGCATGAGGAGGGCAGAACAGGACCTTTGCCTGTTGGGGTGGGAAGCTGTTCTCTCAAGTCAACCTGAAAAACTATGCAGTGGGTGGTGAGTATTGTAGAACTAGCGGGAGAGCACAGTCTAGACTAGGAGAGGTAGGAACTGACTCAGACCATAGACCTTCAACCTTTAAACCTGGTTGAATCGTCTCATGTACTTTTCTTGAGGGATCTGGGGAGTACATTTTTCCTCCTTTGTTGATATCAATCCTGGCTGAGGTTAAATGTTGCCCTGCTGAGACATTGTGATAATGCTTTGTTATGAAACTTCCCACCTTAATGAAACTAAAAAGTTTCAACGTTTTGGCACCAAAGAGTTTGGACAAAGTTCAGATACCATCTTAATGTTGGATTTTTTAATATTTTTTTTTTTTTACTTTTCTGTTTTCCCATTTTTGCATTCATGCTAACATTAAGGCAATATCCATTCTTTCTTTGAATGAGTCCACATGTACATGCTAATAAGGAGCGTACTTGGGCTCCGCTTGTTGCTAGGATCCTTTCCATATTACCACAACAGTTTTGCCCCTCTACTCTTCCTGCTTCAGATATGACAGAGAAGGTAGAGCACACCAGCTCTTTTCCTGATAGCCCTTCGAGCCGTTGGAAGAAGAGACGCAGACACACAAGCACAGCAGAAATGCGATTCTAGAGCCAAGGGGTCAGTGCATGTGCTTCACCCTACAGTGCTGAGCTCCTGGGTCCTGGGGTGTGCATCAGCCTTTTCCCTCTTACCCTGTTAGGCGACCTGCTGAGCCCTGGCCTCTGTGGGCTCCGCTGCTAAGGCAGACCCATTCCCACCAAACACTCCTGATGCAGCCTTGTTGGCATGAAAGCTCCAACCTTTGCACAAATCTTCTGAGGAGCAGCTGTTACTACCTGTATATAACAAATGGGGAGGGACTGCACATATGGTTGCATGTTCTTTCAGAATTTATCTGGTTAGTCCTTTATGACTTTCTCCTCCTGACACCAGAGGGGATTTCATGTCCGTTCTGGCAGGTGTCCAGTTGCTCTTGCATCTTTGCACATCATTTTCCTTGAAGAGGGAACAGATTCTGTCACTGCGACTGTCAATCCATGCTGATCGTCATGGTCATATAGTTTTACAAGGGGAACACAGTCTTCCGTTGGGAATCTGTTCACTGCAGGTTCATCCCAGTGAGTGACACCTCAGGATCATCTCCTGCTTTGTCACATGCCAAATTTCACCTCCAGTGTCTACAACTGTGACTAAACGGTGTGCTTGTGTATCCATTAGCCTCTTACATCATTGCCTTTATCCCAGTGACTCTCTCTGCTAGTAGCCAGGCTACTCAAGTGTTTACTGAGAGATGCCCTTTTGCCACCAAAAATGTTCATTCTGGACATGTTCCTCATGGCATGAGGAGTGCACTCTGGCTCAGGGCATGTAGAGTGCAGGGAACTTCCCTTCCCAGAGTGCATGGAAAATTTGCAGTCTACTCTCTGAATGGTCACACGCACACGGAGTGATCGACAACTGTGGTGTAGCATGTAAAGAGGAAAAGAGGAGCTCTCCCTCCCTTGCATTATCTGGAGCTTGTCTGACTGTGAAAGTCAGAAACATTTTGGGACATTTGGTCTAAAAATCCTGATTGGATGTCTTTCAGGAAGGAGGCAAACCTGACATAAGCCTCTTTGCCACTCAGGCTAATGGGAATCTCAAATTTTTGTGAGTTGACACATTTTGCTCAAAAGTGGGTCATTGTATGCAGTCCCTCTCTATTGCGTTTTTAATACTATGGTTTCAGCTACTACAGACTTTCACTCTTGTTCCATGTCTTCTAAAGGCCCTCATCACTGTAAGGTGGACCTTGCTGATCTTAATTGACCAGAAGCTGGTTTAGTTCCAGGACTTTCTTCAAATATTCGTGTTAGAATTCCATTTTAACCAGGGAATTAGACTCCAGCTTTTCCTTCCCATGCCATACACTCTAAGACTATATCTATACTTCTCATCTCCATAGCTGGGAGTCCTCTCTCCTTTTATCTTTACAGGTCCAAACCTTTTCAACTCTGTTACGGGCTCGTCATTCCTAGAAAATGCAGTGTTCGGTTGTCTCTACACAATAAAAGGCAGTGATGGGTTGAATCCTGACTTACTGTCACATTGCTAAAGTGGAGTCTAATGAGGGCTAGTGTGCAACTGAGCAGAGCTTAGGTGGCTTCACCCTCTGCAGTCAGGAAAGTTTTGACTCCAGATACTTGCAATGCAGCTGCCTGGAGATTCATCCTTGCCTTTGCCAGGCATAACACTGTCTCCAGTGCTTCCAGAACCAATGCAGCATTTGATAAAGTAGTTGTGCAATTACTACTTGCATAAAAGGTATCGAGACCTCCACCATGTAATGAGTCATTGGGGGTAGCCGCTTGGATTCAGTCACTGTTAAGAGTACACATGGGATTCATTCAAAGAAAAAAAGATGTCTTACCAGTAACCGGTGTTCTTCACAATGTGTAGTCCACATATACATTTGTCTTCCATCTGCTTCTCCTCTCTCCTCAGAGTCCTTCCAGGTATGAGTCCTGTGATTGAGAGGTAGAAATGTTAGAATGTACATTTGGGCTACACTTCTCAAAGAGCATCGGTTACTGGTAAGTAACCTTTCTTTTAGTTTTAGATTGTTCTTAAAGAAGACCTGAAAGAATCATCACCTTTCTGTATTTGCACTGCTTCTGCTTCTGTTCTGGGGTCAGACTCAATTACTGCTCTGAATCTCACCCGCAGAACTTAGATGAATAAAGGTCCTAAGATTACATGATCCATTCAAAAAAAAAGACTGTTCCCTGGTGTACCTTTTCTTTTTCTCGTTAGGTATTTAAGTATACAATATTGCTCATTGCCAAAGAGGTAATTACTTCTGGCCATGTATATCCACAAGTGGTTTTGTGAACAGTATGTGTTGATGGGTTAATATGAATCATGTTCTTTTAAACTTTCACACTCTGAAAACCCTTTTATTATCAATTTGCTGAGTGTTACCTTTGAGAACCCGCACAAATAGCAGCTATTGCAGGGCTTGACCAACCGACTGGTAACGCTGCTTGTTATGATTAACTTTCCACGTGTTTTGACATGGATTTTTCATGTTTGGGTTGTTATTTGAAAATTCTTTCTGAGTGTCACCAAACTATAATATATGCATCGAAGAATCTAGAAAGTATTCCCCTAAGTGTTTGGTAAGCTCTTTGTACGTTATATTACTCAAACTAATAATCAGTGGAAACTCTTCCCATACTCTGAGCTTGCTTACTTAGGGCATAACAAAACCAAGCTTTAGTATCTGATACAAATACGTAGTGGATTATTTTACACAACTATGAGAAAAACAATTATTATCAAGAAAGAAAAGTTAAAATTATGTCTGTCAGGAGGCTTACAATAAAAGCAAAGACCACCTTTGCCCCATAAGACCCCTAAAATATCGACATTTGGTATTTTTTGTATTTAAGCAGTATCAATAACATTTTCTTTGCTTTTCTTGTGTTCCTTGAATAATAGTCATTAGCTTACTCTTAAAGTATTTAGCCCTTAAGAACTTAAAAAATTATGCAAAAGATGTAATGTAGGATAAATAATGGAAGGAATTATTCTGAAGTCCTCATTCCAGAAAGGCGTAACACACTGACATGTAGCTTTTTTGAGATTCTGAAGTCATACGGTACAACGGTTTAATGCTTAGGGGTGTCATTTCAAAAAGTGGGCTGGTTTTGGTTTAGTTTGTTTTTATTCACCTCAGGAACTTCAGGGGGAAATTTATTCTCCTTTTTTCTCATAAGAAAACGTTTTCTATGTGGAAATTAAACACTATAAAAAGAACATATGCATTTCATCCTTTCCAAACTACTGCTGTGGATAGCTGTTTTTCTGAAAAATCAGTTGGTGCTTCAGGGCTTACCTAAAAGAAAGATTTTTATTAATAACTTCTAAACTTTTACGTTTACCAATAGCATACATGAATTTACCTGTAATTTAACCTAATTAATATGAACACAGATAATCTCTATAGCACTAAGAGATTTCTTTCATTTGGCTGTTGCATTTTCAGCTCTTCTTACAAATCAGTTTAAGAGATTGCAAATGGAAGTTGTTAGTGATTAAAAAATTGCCCAGGAATGAAACTGTTGCCCGTGCCAGAAAGCACGCGCAGCGGGTGGCTCCCAGTGTTAGAACCAGTGTAATTGTTCTGAAGGTTCAGAGAGATCGTTGTCCTACAGACTTCATGGCTCTGGGTGCCATTCAGCTGATGCCTGAAGGAACGGGTGGAGGGTCTGTGGCTTTATTTCTGTTAGTCCTGTTCCCAGTCCTGACTGCTGGGCTACAATTGCTCTGAAACAGTCAAACAGCACCTTCCAGTAGAGAAATGGCCTCATGCAAAGGTTAGTTATTCAGGCTGAGTAAAATACCATCCGTGGTAAGAATAAGTCATTTTGGTACAGCATAGTTTGCCTTTGAATTGTAAGTTAATTTAATTTGGCCATCTCCTTTATTGTCTATGCACCAATTAAAGTTTCATCGAGTAGTGTGAATATATTTTCCCTTAGATTTATAAAAACAAATTACATATGTAATTTTCCAAACTGTCTAGTGAGAAGTTTCAGCATTTAAGCATGAAAGAAAAGCTCTCTGTTGAATAGCACAGCCATAAACTCTACATTTCTTTGTGCTGATATCTGATTGCAGTCATGTATTAGATCAATGGAAGCAGTGCAGATTAATCACTTTTTTCAATTACTGATGAACAGTTTTCTCTTCAGAGGAGGCCAGCTCCTTTACTGAGGATGATGTGAGTTAGTTCTTTGAAATCAGCAGAGTTATGCTGATTTATACCAAATAGGATCTGGCCTATAGTATGTAGAAAGTAGTCAGCCTACATCCGTGCATAACTAATATTTGAGATCCTTTGTAGCTGATGTAGCTGATTGTGACTGATGAAGCTAGAAAAACATTTATGTATTTAGCTTTCATGGTTAAACTAATACACTGTGAGTGACAATTATCATGGGCCTTGTTTTTAAAGTGGGTGTAATGCAAAATCACTTGGTAATTCAGTTGTTCCTGAAAGTCGGTGTTTGCATGTGCATTGCTAGTACAGATGAAGGAGAAACGTTCTTACTGTACACAATTTAAAAAGCAGTCTTCAACTTGCAAAGAAAAATTGCAATTAGAAGAAGAGGCTGAGGCTTATCTTGGTTGAAAATTTTACAAAAATGGTAATGATTTTGGGTGCCTCCATTCTTTGATCTCTAATTTGAGATTTTTTCTTTCAAAGCCTCCTTAAAATCAGACCTTTTCAGATGTTTAAAAACAGGTATCAAGGCTTATTGGCAAAGAAGAATTAAAAATAAAGAATTCTGTGTTTTGATTGAATATGGAAATGGAAAACCAGCTTGGAGATCCCATTGCCACACATCACTTCTGAAGCACTCTTACCAGTTTTGCTTCTCCCTTTGATATACACTTCACAACTTGAGTGCATTGGAAACACCACCAAACTCTACAGACAAAGGTTTCTGTAAAGTTTTGAAACTTACGTTACAGGTACTGAATCCTGAAGTGTAAAGAAATAAAGGTATCAATTGAAAAGCAAAAGTTCTTCTCTTTTTGTGCAGAAAAAAAGCTCTGAATAAAACATCTGAATAAACACTATTTAAGAATCTTTATATTAACTATTAAAGCTTAAACTTGTAGCCTTAATTTATAAAGAATGTCACATACTGCGCTATTCCACACTTCAGTGTTCGTTTTATGGTAAGGCAGGAATGAAAACTAAATTTTAGGTAGTTCAGGCACTCCTTGCTTTCCTAATGGCATTAATTTAAGGTTTAAACATGCGCACACACGTAAAACCACTCTAATCTATGTAGGCATTTAACTGGAGATTATGTCATAGCACACTATGTATGTGTATACATCCATGTCAATTTATTTCACTTTTACAGATAAGTCACTTTTAGCATAAGGTATTCTTATTACTTGCAGTAAGTACACACTGCTTTCTGAAATAACACGATTTTTAATGGTAAAGACTTTGTGGCAAAAACGCATCTAAAGTAATTCCATAATGGATAATGCACTTTCAAAGCGCTGCCTAGATGCAGTGGTACAAAAGCTTGTGAGGTGCTTATCTCCCAGAAATACAGCCAGATTTTTGGTATGAAGAAGACTGTAGGAGTATTGTTGGTTATTTGCTGTTAGAGGGGCGAAGGATTCTCCTGACGATGCCGTGCAGACAGAGTTCCTGACAGTGGATTGCCTGTCTTTATCTGAGGTGTGAGGGAACGTATCTGTAAGAGCCTTTCTTTCCACAGTATGGGAATGTCTGACTCTCAGAAAGGGCTTTTCTTCTTTTCTTTTTGTTAAATTGCATTTAGCGTTTGTCTTTGTAGACAGTCCTTTGATCGGTCCATTTCTTCCAGAAGTCCTCCAGCTCCTTAACTTTCTGCAAGGCAAAGATGGGAGAGTATTAGTATGTGGTTAGGACAGCCCTCTGGTGTTGGTACAGACTGAAAAGTATAAGTAATATGTTCAGAATTAGTGGGAAAAACATGAATGAAGTTTCCACAAGTGTCTAGCCATCGTTTCCCCATTCCCACATTTGGATCACTTTTGGGAAACGTGTTTACATGTATAATTAAAATGCTAGATTTTGTACTGTTTCATTGACTTTTGTCATTTAGGTTCACTATGAATATTTATGTTGTTTTAATCTTTTTCCTAACATTTCTGCAAAAATGAATTTTCAATAATCTTAGAGTATTTCTGTTCCAAAACTCAAATGTCCAATAAAATTATTTCTGTTAGCTACACTGAAAACTGTTAGATCTTTCCTGTAAGTCTCCCTGGGAACAAGATTTGTTTTCTGTGTTAAAAGCTGTAACTTTGGTTACATTATAGCCAAGGCAAAATATTGGTATCTCCTTAGTACCTTTAGGGTATGATGTCAGTAGTTTAGATTCCAACTGTCACTCTTAATGTAGAATGCCCTTAATAAAATATTGTATTTTAGTAAAAAGTGAGAGGAAAATAAAGATATGAAATCATAGCAATTTCAGTATGATCAAGATAAACATGCTACATGCAAATCTTTAGAAGAAACTATTGTGAAAATGAAGGATTCATGTTGTTCCAATATTATCATTTACAGACTGAAGAATTTACCATTCACTTTTACTAAACTTAAAGAACTTGCAGCTTTGTGGCTTTCTGACAACCAGGTAATGACTTGCAACATTCATATTTTCTTTAGTAAATAGGGGTCTTAGCAAGGGCTGTAAATGATACCTTAAATTTAATACATGATGGTAGTAGAATTTTAGAAGTGTTTGCTCTCAGTCCAGGTTTATACTTTCACATCAAGGTATAGATTCTTCTGGCTGTCATTTATTACCTTGGAAAGATCACCTTTGCAGGATTTATTAATTGCATCTAGCTAAGCTTCTATGTCCTTACAAAAGTAGTAAAAAAATGCCAAAAGTATCAAGAGAATATTTTGTAAATAAAAATTCAAGAGGTAAGACTTTGTTATTAAACTTGTTATTAGTTTGTCCCATCCTTTACTCCATCTATGCCTCTATTCTTGACATCTTACTTTTCCCTTTTCCTGTCCACGCTTCCATTCCTGCATATTTTAAACTCCATTAAAGTCAGTGGGAGTTTAAACATGTAAAAGATGCACAAAAACTTAGTCTTGTTTTGGAGAAAACTCTAATTTAAGTTCCTTTTAAATTTAAGTATGCCTGCCTTTGTTCCAAGGGGTTTGATTTCACTACTGTATGTTCTTTATGATTCTATTTTAAAACAAATTATCCAACATGAACCCTGAGAAATATAACAGTTCAACCAGCATCTGAGCACTAAAATAAGTCTCGATCCTATCCAGGATTGTTGGATAGAGTAATTCTGCACTTCCATAATTTAACTCTAAACGGAGAAGAACTCAATTTGTACAAAGTTAGAAATGTTCGACATACCTTACAGTTTTTAATCATCTCAATAAATTCTCATAATCTCATCTTTCTCCCTTTGCACTAATGCCCATGGTCAGGTATTACACCTCTTTAACCGAAGCTGATGAGCATAATTCTTCAGGGGCCAATTATTGTGCTACTGGAAATCAACCCATCCTTTTATCCATTTGCAAAAGTCACAGGGGCTCAGGTCCTGCAGCTGCCTGTTTGCAGGAGATCCTGTGCGTACGCCTGTGCTGAGCACTGCTGGTTGCAGAGCCGCTCAGAGCAGAGCCCGTGCCTCTCCATGGGGCATGGCCCAGCAGTCAGGGTCGTTTCTTTGTCAAGAGGTCAGGTAAAATTCCTGCTGACTCCTGGCCAGCGCGTACCATTCGGCCATGCCCTCAAATCACGGCAAAGCCAAATGCAATGCAGTCAATAGATTTACATTGGTACATGCTTATGGCACTGCTCCTTAAATGTACTTTTTGCTTGTATAGCTAAGCAAAAGATTTTAAAGCTGAAGGGAGGGGAGACTAAGTGAGAGGGATAATAGAAAATGATGAGTAAATTTTAATGTGTTAAATTAGTATTCTCGTTTTTTTCACTCTAATTTCCATTAAAAAAATAACATTGCATGACTCCTCAGCCCAGCCACAGAACATGCGCTTCCTTTTAAATACACAATATTTTTTCAGCATTTTGATTTTTTGTACGGTATACCATAGACTTTCTATTCTATGAACTACGACAGTCACTCCTAGATGCTGCATTAGAGCAAAGCAATAATAAAAACCAATCAATTGGAGTAACATCAGAATATTCAGAGTGCCTCCATGTAAATTCTGCAGTATCTTTCACCAGGTTTACCCTCAGATGAACTAATAACTGTCGTGAATTTACTCCTCGTTAGCTCTAGCTTAAAATAGACCATAGCCATAATGTGGGTGTTTTAACTGTGTAGTTGCAGCTCTGTTCTGCGGATCCTTTAGCTTCCTCACTGGTATGACTATGAACATGCAGTCAGTATTTCTGATACTTAGTGTTCTTCTGTTGATCCTGGTAGGAATTACTGGAATCACAGAAGTGGGGAATGGGAGACAGGGCATTTCCACCAGATTAATACTTGGTTTAGTCCATAAAGAAGTTTATTTTCATGCAGAATTTTAGTTAATCTTTTATTTTCTATCTATCAAATCCTAAAATCCCCTCTCAGTTAACACAGTTAAATGCTCTGGGTTAACAGTTCTTTGTTTTGCCCTTCCTGTGCAGTCCAAGGCTCTCATTCCACTGCAAACTGAGGCTCACCCAGAAACAAAGCAGAGAGTACTGACTAACTACATGTTTCCCCAGCAACCCCGCAGTGATGAAGGTAAAACGCCATCAGCAGTTCCTACAAAGGCAGGAACAGTGCTTGTTTAGATAGCGGAGAAGAAAACAGAGGGAGGGAGAGGAAGGCGTTTCAGACGTGGTTCTGTGTGCCAGTGTCTCTTCCGACACGTAAAGCCAGTGATGCACACATAACAGTCCATATTTCGTCATACACAAAGGAATCCTGTTTACAACCCCATTATTCTCAGGCCATCAGATTTACATTTTCTAAAACACTTTTTTGATTTTCAGAAGAGTGGCTTTGTATAAACAATTCAAATCTGGAAACTGAGTGTGCATGGGACAGAAATTCTAGGATATGCCTTGCTGCCGTGCGCACAGGCTGTTGGCCAGAGCCAGCTCAAGCTGCAGAGACACGGAACCCGTCTGAGAGAGCTGGGGAGTGGGCCAACTCCTAGGCATGTGAGGTTCAGAGCTCCGAGCCTGACAGAATTGAGGGTTTGGCTCCTCACATAGCTACGTTAAGGTAGAGGGTTTTCATACTCCCCCTCTGCTCCAGATCTGCCCCGAAACTCTGTTGCTTCCCATCACTTTCATTTCAGTTTTAGTATTCAACTCTGTTTGTAATGGTTTATCAGTTACTTCTCTTGTTGCCCCCCTCCACAGTTTTAAAACAATAACCCAAGATTGCAGGATCAACTAAGAACTTGTCTTTTTAGATCATTTCCAATCTTCTGCTGGGTGCACTAATTACTTGTTCTTGTGCATTGCTGTTTGCAATTTAACTGTAGATTTCCAGTCAGACAGTGATAGTTTTAACCCTACTTTATGGGAGGAGCAGAGACAGCAACGTATGACTGTTGCCTTTGAATTTGAAGAAAAAAAGGAAGAAGAGGAAAATGCAGGGAAAGTTAAGGTAAGTTCTCTTTGATTTATTCTGGTATTCACATGCTATGGACAGGGTCCAATTTACAGATCTTGAACTATTTTTGTGTTCTAAATACCCAGAAAGTACTCGTTGCCATGTTTCAAGTAGGGCAGTTGAGGAAGAATCGCCTATCTGTTCTCCCTGAAGTACACATTACCAATTTCTGCTTTTGTTGTTGTCTAGACAGCAAAACTTTGATTTCAGAAGTCAGTTCAGGCGTATAACCCTAATGTTGGGTTCCTACTGTGACAGGTGTTTTGTCAGAAAGACAAAATTAACGCAGAATATTGGGAGACTTAAAATTAATGCCCAGCCACCTAGTTCTTTAGAAATATTCAGATCACATAGGGGATTCCATATTCTTCTCAAAGTGGAAGTCAACGAGAGCTTTGCAGCTTCGTGGAGTTACACGGGAATGTGCGGTGGAGAGGGTATCTCTCATCAATTTTGTAACCTACCAAAATGAAGATCAGAACATGAATATCCTCCCCTAGTTATTTGAAATTAATATAATTCCAGAGTTTTCAATTGAGCCCTTAATTGGTTACAATGTTAGAAGGATATTGTCAGGAGCATCTGTGTTTACGTGGCGTGAAAATTTCTGTTTCTTGAATAATATAAAGGAATTACCCCAGATCAAACACTTAAACACTGTAAATTTTTATCTGTGGTAGGGTACCCAACAAAAAATGTATTGCCAGAGAGAAAATATGAGGAGATTTAAATAATATTTTACTTTTAAAATTAACAATACTATTATTAATAGCTATTTAACATTCCATTTTGACTTTCTTGGAAATTTTGGATATTTCTTTTTAATATTTTTCCCAATTAGGAATTTTCATCTAACTCTTGTAACCAGAGATAAGGGGCTCTTCTGCTTTAGTAAAACAGAAAATGAAGTAAAAAGCAACTGTTGCCTCACAAGAAATAGATTAAACTGAAATTTTACCCAGACAAATTGCAGGTTTATGGGTCATATATGGAAAACAGAGCATCTGCAAGAGTTTTCTGTTGTTCCACCACTTCTTATCAGAATTTTAACTGTGGGTGATACGGCTGTCCAAATGTGCAAAACAGTTGAAATATTAACAGAGAAATAGGTATCCATCTCTAAGATCATAGAAGAATTTAATTGTATTATAAGTTATTTGCAAGCATTATTTTAACTGTTGAAAAGTAATATATGAATTATATCACTTAGCCATTTTGGTTTTAATATATTTCAGAACACTATGAATGACTGAAACAAATGTTTCCTTTGAGTAAACTGTTCTTGTAGGAAAAACAAATCCTTCATCCACTGAATGCTGTTCCAGTACTGCAGTTCAAATGCTGCCATCTGCTGCATGGAAAACGGGGAGGCAAACACAGCCCAGACACAGTACCACATTTTCAGTTTTCCTAGAAACAGCACTTCACAAAAATAGCTGGCCTGTGCCCACGCTGTGAGCAGATGTCTCTGCATGGTGTCATCCCAGGCCCCGGCGCTCCCTAGCAGAGCTGTTCAGGATGCAACGGATGCTCTGATTGCAGTGCTGCTTACCTGGGCTGTTTGCTCATCTCTGGCAGCTGCTGCCAAAGTCATGGTCTGCAGAGCAGGGTTTGCATTCCCAGAGGTGTGCATCGGTCAGCTGCAGTCTCAGCCCGGTTGCAGCAGAACATGAGAAGGGCAGCCTGCGGCCAGTCGTGCTGCTGGCGGGCGAGTGGTTTGTACCGTGTGGGTGTTCCATGTCCCACAGGGCAACGTTTTGGCTTGGCCATCCAAAGGTCAAGACAGTCTTTATCCTTTGTATCACTGCTCTTTCGTTGTGGAAGAGTCCAGCACTAAAATATATTTCTGGGAGTTCTTACTTACCTGTTCTCCCCCTCCTCCATAGAGAGTGGGTATAAACCAGTGTTGTAATACATGAGTCTGTTTCTGCATGAGATTCCTCTATTCCCATATACAGTCCAATGTTCCTCTCCTCCATAGTGATCCTAATGTCTTCTCATCAGACCAAAACACTAAATTTTGCAGCTGATGCTATAGTTATTGCTTATGTGGAGAAGAATTATTAAATGAAAACCTAAGCAGGGAGCTAGGAGCTGATCATATATTTCCTCCAGTCTGTGTACCTTGAAGAGAGCATCTCTCCTCTCTCGTATCTTACTGTGTGCACACCAGATACACATAAATACCCATAGTTTGTAAAAACTGAAAGTAGGGAAATAATACTGTTCAAACCTGGGAAATCTTGGCAGGCTGCGAAAGGAAAAGATTTCCCACTGAAGGTGTGTGTGGGTTTTTTCCCTATCACGGAAAACAGCGTTTTTGCCCAAGCCGTGAAAAAATGAGCTCAAATCCAATTACTATTAGTAAGATAGAAATGCTTATTTGCACCCTTCTGGTGTGTCTGTGCTCTTTCCCAGTAACGCCAATACATGTCTACATATGAATGACCATAAAAGTGTTGTAAAGAGGTTTTTGACTGAACTGTTCACCAGCCTGTGTTTAGATGCATGCACATGAACTAAAAGCTAATTGCTTTTCAGCCTTGGAACCTTTTGAGAGAACTTGGTGTGTGTCACTCCATCCATGTGTTGGAATAGGTCTCAGAAAGGTTTTAAGATGTACTTTTTTAGCAGTTTCACCAGACCTTTATGGGATGAAATTGAAAGTTAACTTAAATTATCAATAGGCAGTAACCACAAACATTGGTAGTGTTTTATGAAAGAACACATAGTTTTCACTTTTTGTCTTGCATAGTTAAAACTGAACTCTCAGCCAACTATATGTTAAAATAGATTTGGTAATTGAAATTGTGCAATAACTTCTTCCATCAAGAATTCTGAACTTTGAAAATTCTCTTTTCAGGGTCATGCTACTTTTGATGTAGCATTAAAGATAAAAGAATTGTGTCGACAGGGAGGACAGATTTCCTCTGTAACGATGAGTCTAAATCAGTGATGAAAATACCTGCATTCTAGTGAACGTCACCTACCGCAGCTGCCAGTATATTTTCTGTTTGATATTAATACTCACAGCGATATGAAACTCTTGCTGAAATCCCTGTCTATGACTTGTCTATCTCATGAAAGTCTTGCAGTTAATTTTTCCTTGAGTAGTACTTACTGAGGATTTGCTGTATGACTTGATTTTTAGCTGTTTGTTTGTAGACCTTACACTTAAATCATGGTCTGAATTTTGTGAAAAAGCAATTGCCTAATTAGGCCACATCTAAATACGATTTCTTTCAACCGTAAATCAACCAGAGCTTTAGTAATGCTTTACAGACTTAATTTATTTTTTCTGTTGAAATTCTTTATTAACATATGACATCATAGTCATACATTTGAACGTTTTATGTTAAAGTCATGTCAGAATCTATTACCTGTAATGTTTATTCTATTGTGGTTCAGAATTGTATGCTAGTATTTCATACAGTTTCATTTTCCAAATCGATCATGCTTTTGCTTCTAAAATATTCCTATCAACAGACCATATTCATCTGAATCCAAAATTACATTTTTCCTGCTCGTTAGGAATTTAAAATCCAACAGCTATAATAGTGAGCTATTAAAAATAAGCTTCCTTTGCTTACCTCATGTACACAATGAGGTAAAAGCTTCTTTGTGGTAAATGCTTCCAAATACTTATCACGTGGTAAACGCTTCCAAATACTTACCACATGGTAAATGTGGAGTAATTTCAAATTTCACAGCCTCATAATCAGGAACTGTTATCCTGACATGCACAGCTTGCACTGGGAGCTGTAATTTACTCCACTGAAGGATTTTCTTGCATTTCCACCCAAATTCAGGCCCAAAGAGAGTGGCAGGCTCAGCCAGGACCTTCGGCATTTCAGCTGACTGCGTTTGGTGGCTGTTGCGTGCACGCGGCAGTGGGCCTGCCGCTCCGCAGGGCGTGCTTTCTGGTTCCCCTTGTGAATCCCAAGCTTGGTGCTTAAGGCACAACCATCTTTCACAGCTCGGACAAAGGGCAGGTTTGCAGCATGAAGGACGGAGCGGGGAGGGCAGGAGATGGTCTGTGGAGGAGAGGGCCCTGTGCTGAGAGGGCAGCATCTGCCACAGGCTAGGCTCAAGGGACAGACCTACAAGCTGCCCACACTCTCTGCACAGCCCAAGCAGCTGTGCCGAGGTTGTGCTTTGGATGCACACATCAGTTCCCTCAGCATCTCTTCTCATGACGCGGTGTGATGTTCAGCAGACAAAATACATCTGTAACACAGCGGGGGAGGTATAAGGAGAGGTCAGCATCATGTACGTCGTCTTTCCTGCTTGGATCCTTCCTGACGTGGTCATTTGCTGCACCATCTCCTCAGAGCAATTTGCTGATAGTGTAATGTCTTGCCAGATGAGGGGGGGGTGACGTCATCTATGAGCCTTCTCAGCCAGGCTTCCCCCTTTCGTGCAACCCTGAGATTTTGAAGACAATTCTAGTCTTCAAATTGGGATTGCTTTGGACTTGGGAAATACGATGTTCCTCTACTTCTGAGTGATAAAAATTATAAACTTAAAATGTGGAGCTTGCTAGAAAATCGGTAGGTCGGTCTGTCAGTTCAAAGCACTATTCAGTGTGACTTAGGGTGACTTTTCTGTAGTCGTTTGAGTCTGTTTTCCTATGTTTTCTGTGTAAGAAAAGAGTAAGATACACTTGAGCGCATGTACGTACATTATACATCTCAAAGACACATGACTCCCAGTAGATCAGATTCTGTTCTCAGCTGCCATAGATAATTCAGGTTAATTCTGTACACTGTACATAGCTAAACTAATTCAGCGTTTACACCAGTATTTTTCTGAAAAAGCGTGATTTAATATGTCAGTACTCTCAAGCATAGTGTAGACTTAAAATACAATACTCTCACAGGGTAGAAGATAGGCTTATAGGGAACCATTCCCATCCATTATTTTATGTCACTGAAATTCCATTATAGGTTGACATAGTGTAACTGAGAGCAAGTTTCAGTCCAAAAATCCATGAGGATAGCTACATGTAACACATTACCTCAAATAGATTAATTAAAAATTTGAGGAATTTGCACTTAGCCATAGTACTGTAAGCATGGTTTTAGTTTGCATGCTGTTTTCATTTTGTATTTGTGCTTTAATTCTTTTTATGAATGTTCAGGTTGAAATAAATCTAAAACGTTATCCCACTCCATACCCTGAGGATTTAAAGAATATGGTAAAATCAGTTCAAAATCTGGTGGGCAAAACAAGCCATGGAGTACGGCCTGAGAACTCAACACCAACTGCGAACAGTGAACAAACTGTGAAAGAAAAGTATGAGCACAAGTGGCCCATGGCACCAAAGGAGATTTCAGTGGAGGTAATGTAAAAGGATCGATGTTCCTCTCAAGAGTTCAAGATGGGGTTTTAACATAACTCCGTCAAATGGTATTCTGCATCTGCTGTGCACTTCATACCTATAGTTTCTAATTTTATTCTGTAAAGTTAATTTAGTTTTATATTGGGTTGCTGTTTTTCCCAATACTATTGAGTTTATCAGACTGAATTTTTGGTTTTAAATCTACCTAGATCTGCATTTTGGTATTGATACATACAAGTACTCTCCTAAATTTTAATGATATGAGAGACTTGCATATTAGCAGGTGAATGGACCTGATCATGATTTACATCTCAGACTTAAGTAAGTGTATTTCTGCGTCAAATATGTTAGTGACAAATCAGTTTGTTCTGTCTGGCCCTGCTATGCCATGAGGTTCTGCTTCTTCTATTCACACTACATATAGTAGATAGCCAATTAACCTTGTCAAAAGTTAATTAAGTCAG
>JAVKLA010000090.1:1421630-1439772 GCA_034782735.1 Sagittarius serpentarius | reverse complement strand
CACTTTTTAACTCATGTTATTTTCAGTATATATCCTGTTGCGGGCTAGAACAGCAAAACAGTTGTGCAGGGCAGTCTCTGAAGGTCAAGATTTGCTGAACTCTCAATGAGAAGTTTATAAAAACCAAATCATTTTAATTTAGCAAAAAACTCTTAGAGACAAAGTCATTGTAATTAAATATAGCTATAGGGACAGTTGAATCTGTGGAAGGACTTGTGCCACAAGTAAATGAATGAGGAATACTTCTGATGTAAGAAGTAATTGTTTATTCTAAATTTTTATTTATTTCTACTGGTAGCTTGCATTTTTGTGACCTTTACTTCATCAAAATGTTCACATGGCCTTGATGTATCTTGCAATTTCCATCTGTTTTGTCCACATTTTCGGAATGAACACATCACCATAATTTTTACAAGTATTTATGTAGGACTAATTAGAATTTTCAGCTGACAAATCAGCATGATTAGACACACTACCCATATGGTGAGGTTTTGGTGTGTTGTCACATTCATGGAAAGAAGGCTGTGAAATGTTTGTTTGTTGCAGTTTGAAGTGGATTCTGTTTCCTATGTTTACTCTACATTGTTATGTTCCTCAGGATGCCTTTGGACATCCTGCCAGTGAGATGAGGATAGGGGAACTTCGTCCTTCCATGCCAGAGACACCGTTGTACCCACCCAAACTTGTTCTTCTGGGTAAAGAAAAGAAAGGTACTAACTCGACTTACAAGCTTTTAGATGAAAGCATATGTAATGTACACAGATGGACACGTTACTTAAGATGTTCTGCACTTCACTCTGATTTTAAAACATATTACATGCATATTTGTGCACACGTGTATATATATCCATAGTATCAATTTAAAAATGTATTTTTCTGGAGTTTAGTTTTCAGATACCACCTCCTGAAAACATTTGCTGTGTTTTGTTTCAGAATCGACAGATGAGTCTGAAGCAGATAAGATCCATTGTCTGAATAACAGCGTTTCCTCAGGCACTTACTCAGACTATTCCCCTTCCCAGGCTTCCTCAGGGTCCTCCAACGCGCATGTTAAAATGGGGTCCTTGCAGACAACGGCTAAAGAAGCAGTGAATAACTCTTTGTGGGGGAACAGGTGTGATCATCTTTCTTAACACGGCTTCTGGTTGCCTTTTGTCTTGCGTTGTCATATGCATTCAAAGTGATCGTATGCTATCTGTTAAGGCATTCAGTTAAAAAAATACAACGTTTTTACCCCAGTTTTGCAGAGGTGTACATAGCTATTCAGAGCCAGGCTGTGCAGAGTTGGCCACCCATTCATAGTCTAGAAATGCCAGTAATTCTACAGCTGGTTTTTCAGCTATGTGCTATAACCATGCATTAAAAGTGCCTAGTAATTGAGCTGCAATTATTCTGCTCTGTGTGGTCCTGAGCTGCAGCTGGCTGTAGTTTAGCACAGATAGCACAGTGTCTGTCTCTCATACTTTTGCTGTCCTGAGCCTTGCTCTGCCCTGGACCTCCAAGAACAACACAGTTCTTTGAAAGCTGTAATTTGCACTAGCCACCAGCAACCTGAAAACGCTCTCGCACCATACCGGGAACACCCTGCCCTGCCTATTCCTGCCATAAATCACCTAATGTAGTTCCATCCACGGGCTCTTCCCTGTTAAAAAGAGGCTGGAGCCTGCTCACTGGAGATGCATAAAATCTTGGTGCTGAGAACATGCACAAACTGAACCTGGAATTTTTGTTTTAAAAAAAAAAAAGTCACTGTAAAGAGTCTTCCCTTGCACTCATAAAGTATTATTTTTAAAGCAGGAAAATATGTTCAGCTGGATTTATATGAACATGACATTGAGCCACTCAGGACTTTTGACTGACTTCTTAGTTTCCCTGTGTACGTACTTACAGAACCTGTACTCCAGTGCAAAAAACTGCTGCAGCCATTCATGCCAAACCAGTGGCACAAGGTGCACATCTTTTTGTACAATCCCCCAGGCGGAGTCTAGATGGGAGAATATTAAATTGCTTTATAATTGCGTCCTTCTGATGACTGCTTTTGTGCTCTAATAGAGGGCATTTTATCTTGTTTTGCTTTGTTTTGGTTTTGCAGGCTGGCACAGTCGTTTCCACAGCCCCTTGAAACAAAGCCATTGCTGAGCCAGCGGGAATCCGCTCCGGTGGGGAACCTGCCCCAGCGCACCGACAGGCGCCCGCTGAGCGACACCTTCGCCGACAGCTGGAATGACAGCTCGCACTATGATAACACAGGGTTCGTTGCGGAGGAGAGCACGGTGGAGAATCCTAGTGCTAACCCCCTCCTGAGCACGAAATCTAGAAGCACATCTGCACACGGACGCAGGCCGTTGATTAGACAAGACAGGATAGTTGGCATTCCCCTGGAGCTGGAGCAGCCGACGCTCAGAAACACACACGAATCTGAAGTGCCTCCTCCCAATCCTTGGCAAAATTGGACCAGAACCCCTAGTCCTTTTGAAGACAGGACAGCTTTTCCTTCCAAACTGGAAAGCACCCCCACCACCAGCCCTTTGCCTGAGCGGAAAGATCATGTCAAAGAGTCTCCTGAAATGACTAGCACTTTCACTCCAGGAATAGCATGGGAATATCACGATTCAAATGCTAACAGAAGTCTCACGAACGTCTTTTCCCATATCCACTGTCGCCCAGATCCTTCCAAAAGCATTATTTCCATCAGCAAGAGTACAGAACGGCTTTCTCCCATGATGAGGGATTTAAAAACTAACAAATTTAAGAAGTCACAAAGTATCGATGAGATAGACATTGGTACATACAAAGTGTATAATATACCCTTAGAAAACTATGCATCTGGTAATGATACTGTAGGAACCCACGAGAGGGTGGACAAGCTCCTGGGCCCGGAGCACGGCCTGCTGAGCATGTCCCGCAGCCAGTCGGTCCCCATGCTTGACGACGAGCTGCTGACCTACGGCAGCGTCAAGGTGCAGCCGCAGCAGAAGTCGTCCGTCACGAAGAAAGTCTACCAGTTTGACCAAAGCTTCAACCCGCAGGGAGCAGTGGAGGTCACAGCGGAGAAGAGGCTACCGCCGCCTTTCCAGCTCAACCCCGAGTACATTCCTCAGCAGAGTAAAAACCTGCCCCAAGATCTGGTCAGCCCAAGGGCCTACCGCGGCTACCCCCCCGTGGAGCACATGTTCTCCTTCTCCCAGCCCTCGGTGAACGAGGAGGCGGTCGGTGGCCCCTTTGCGAGCCAGGGGTCTCGGCCGGGGTTCTTGAGGAGAGCGGATTCTTTGGCCAGCTCCACCGAGATGTCCATGTTCAGGAGAGTCAGCGAGCCCCATGAGCTGCCGCCGAGCGACAGGTATGGCAGGCCTCCGTACCGAGGAGCTGTGGAGCGCCAAAGCAGTATCTCGGTCTCTGAGTCTCAGTTCCTCAAGAGGAACGGCAGGTACGAAGACGAGCATCCTTCCTACCAAGAAGTGAAAGCTCAGACTGGAAGCTTTCCAGTTAAAAACCTTACACAAAGGAGGCCGTTGTCTGCAAGAAGCTACAGTACAGAGAGTTACGGCACATCCCAAACCAGGCCGGTTTCAGCGAGGCCTACAATGGCAGCTCTGCTGGAAAAGATACCGTCAGACTATAACTTGGGTAACTATGGCGACAAGCCTTCCGATAACAGTGATATAAAGACAAGGCCTACCCCTGTGAAGGGAAATGAGAGCTGTGCTAAAATGCCCGCTGACTGGAGACAACAGCTACTTAGACATATAGAAGCTAGAAGGTTAGACAGGGTATGTTTGGCATTTCTCTGCAATTAATGCCTTTAGTTGTGTGTTTCGGTATGTCAAACTATTTGCACGTACAGTGGTAACCACCAGAATTCCTAGTAATGAAATTCCTGCATTGCTGTCAGAGGAACTGACCCGCAAAGCGGTCTGGGGGGGCTCAAAAGCAGCTGGAGTGAGGGGTTCCTGGGTAAATGAGTGATAAAGAGTCTCTGCACGAGTAACACACCACGGTGCGCGTTACTAATGTAGTAACTGCTGCAGCACTGTGAAATAATAAAAAACATAAAAATCCCTCCTTATCAACAGATGTGAATGTGCTGCTGAAGTCCACCACTTCAGTAATGATTTGAGAGCGTTAAAAGATGCTGGATACATCTTTGCAGTAAAAGGCAATAAAGAAAAACATCACAGATAAAAAGTAAAATAATGTATTTTAGCTTTCATATCGCTGTTAGTGGAGGGGATTTAAAGGTATCTCTTAACTCTGAAAAATATCACTGGATACATGCTGCCACTGTTTTTACCAAGGAATATGATTATTACTCCTTTTAGCTGTAGGAAGTTATGCTTACTTGCCTTCTATACAAAACAGTACAAGTGCATGATTTCAGTCATGATCTTGACTATTTAATGACCTACTTCATGAATCGAATTTACTTCATAATCTGAAGTGGTGAAAAATTACTGTCATGAAATGCATAAGTTAGTTTCAAAATGTGTCCATATACCTATTTTATGCTAGATACTCGTGAGTTTGGTGTTAATATATTCATTACCTTCCAGTTGCTCGGATGTGATGCATATTAAAATATCATTAAGGATCAAATGGGTAAATTTTAAAAACTGGCTTGAAGGCTGAAGCTTTTTCCTTACTTCAGCTGTTTTCCTTGTGTTGTGTAAAACTGATTGGAAAATACCTAATACCTAGGCAAAATAGTGCATCCCAAGTAGAGACATTTCTGGTGGAAATAAACACTTCCCATATGCTGTTTGTTTAAGAAATATCTTTACACTTAGTTTACAATGTGTATTTGCTTAAGAAATACTTTTAAGTCATGGAAAGCTGACAATGGTGATTTTACCTAGTTAAACTGAGTTCACAGTGATCCCTGCAGGTGCCAGCCAGCTAGTTTCTAGTTGTTTGCAACTTACCATAAGCAAAGCTCTAAGAAGCTGGGCGGTCTGGTGGAGATGTCGCTGATGAGAATGCCTGGGCACTGCAATGCAGCAGCTGCCCCAGGAGAAGACGCTGCCCACCTGCCCACGGCCGGCGAGATGCCGGTCTGCGCAGGACCTGTGTACCTGCTGTGCTGGGCCCAGCCAAAGCTTGTCCCTTGTGGGCAGCTGCTAGCCAGGGAGCAGTCGCGAAGCTCCTGAGATGGTGCAGAGCTTTCTTCTATAGGGTTTTTTCCTCTGCCTTTGATGCTCTTTTATGCGAGATCCATGTTTTCTGGCCCGTCCATGGTTGTGCAGACGTACCAAAATTTGGCCGTATTTGCAAAATAAAGACTTGTACCATGTTATATACTGCAATTTTCAAACTACAGGTAACAACATATTTCATCTGCTGTCAGCGTTGAAGTCTTTTATGGTATCCATTTTATGTATAACTAGCAATGTATTTGCTTCCGTGTGACCCAGTGCATGCATCAAGAAGCTATTTATTTCTTGGTACTGTTTGTTTGCTTAAACTAAAACTTTGTGAAATTAACCATATATGTGTGATACTTAATTCAATGAGCATGTGTGTTCATATCCTGTCACGTGGTTGTTTCCTCTACTCAGACCGCTGCTTACAAACACAACACAGTTAGCCTTGGCATGCTGCACTCTGGAGGTTTTTCAGCAATGCATGCCGGCAGAAGCATGACTTTAAACTTGCAGACTAAATCTAAATTTGAAAACCAAATGCTTCAAGAGCTACCTCTACCGAAAGTAAGTATGGGATAGCCAGCATATACCAGCATTACAAAATAAATTAATAATACTCCTTGCTTTTTCCTGGTTTAGCTTTTGCCTATTATTCATGCTTATATGATACACAATCCAAAAAGCAAAGATGATAGTAATACAGTTTTCCTACTCAATAATCTTGCTTTTTGGATTAAGTAGCTCACATGGCTGTCATTACTGCTTTCTGCTCTCGTGTTACAGACTGATGTGATCATTTTCTCAATGACTTAATCTGTGCACAGAAATGGAGAACGTGTTTTGTTTTGTGACTGTTTGATCTTAGAAAAAATAATGTAGCAATGTTTGATATGCATTTAAATAGGCTCTAAGAGACAGGGATTTTAATATTTGAACATTAATTGGGTATGCTGTAATAGTTGATGAGTTTTGAGTACATGCCTACCCTACCTAAACTAATTTTAAACTTCCGTTGAGTGATGCCTATAGAAAGAAAATAATTTTCTCTTTTTTTTACTGTTTCTTTTACAGCTATTAACGATATATTGTTGATAAGTTGATACATACAAAATTATATACAAACAAATGTGTGGGGAAAATGGGGAAAGCACATATGACAAGCCAGAGAGGGACATTGCTGAAGTATTTTCGGAGTATCAGAGAGGAGATGTTGAGACCTTACTCTGCGTCACATGTGGCCACACCGGAGTCACAGCAGCAGCCACCTGCAGACACTTGCAAGCGGTCGCACTGTTGGGATTGTGTGGAATGGCAGGGGGCTGCTGCAGTGCTAGAAGTGCCGAGCATCATTAAGTGCCTTAGCATCAGTAGCCGTTGGTACAAATTAGCAACATTTCCGCAAGTAATTAAAGGGTAACAGAGCACAGATCCAGGCGCTGAAATGTGATCATCTGCGCTGTTAATTGCTGGACTGGCCTCAGGCGCGGTTTGGCCCAGGCCAGCTGGCACCCTCCCAGGCAATCCCTGGCTGGGGCTCTGGAGTCAGCACTGGCCAGAAATTCCCAAAGGAGGGTTCCAGTGACCGATTTAAGAGTTTAGATCCAAGCCTGTTTAGAAGAATAAGATAATTTAATGGCAGCAACATGAGCAGATTGTGCTGGTTGGCTGGAGGACAGGTCTTAGCACTGCTTAGCTTACAAATACAGGCATATGCGTCGTACACTGGATGTCCAAGAAAAGCTGTGATAGGTTAACAGTGCACGCACAGCCACACACCCACACCCACACACAGAGAGATCATTGTCAGGTTTCTCCTGCTGTAACTTACTTCCCATGCACTGTTAACTTTATTTACACCTTCCCTTCAACTGTCCCTGGATTTAAACAAGTCCTAATGTTAGTGTGTGCTTCTCTGTTGTTCAGCTGATGACATCTAGGTCCAATGTTAACCGTAGATGTATGTGTGTTTGCACACAGACAGCTTTCCAGTGTTGGTCATGCTGGTTTTTTCTTTCAAATAATTTGTTTGTCTGCTTGGGTATGTACTAATTCTTGTCACAAGTCCTTGAAAGAAGTCCATTTGACATCAGCTCCAAATAATGGTACTATTTTTCTACACACCTTTAGGAATAAGATATTATATATCCCTTTAAGAATTTTAGGCTGCAGATGAATATGGATACTTATGTGTGGATGTCTGAGGAAATTCATGAAACTGTTTAGAATGACATGTTTTGGGGTGTGGTCTTACATGAATTATTCTGCTTTATATTTCACCAGCATTTCATTGCTACATACCCATATAAAATGTGATGCTGAACTGCATGAAGGGGGTGTATTCTCTTACTATGCTGTTTGGAAAGCAGTGAAAAATTATTGTTGAACAAATAATATGAATGTTTAGTATTGCTTAATTTTATTCCCTCACATGTTCTAAGAATTTGCATTTCTTAATGAATCCCGGCCACAGCAGCTTCATATTTACCTCTTCTTCTTCTTTCTTGTGGCCTAGATTCAAGAGAGTAATGAGTGAGGTCTAATTGTCCAGTGGAAGATCAGGAAATCAAGTATAGCAATTACCTATTTTGAGAAAGTTTATTACATCGATTCTACTCCATGTATACAATGTTTGAACTGCTGCTTTTCATTTTTTACCTAGACTTAATAGATATGTAGGTTGTTTGCAGTCTGTCCAGCCTCTGCAAATGAATAATATTGCAAGTAGACAAATTCATTTTACTGTAGAAAATGAAAAGAAAAACCTGTTATCACAGAATTTTCCTGTTTATTGAGAAAGCAGAAAGCACCCTCTATATTTTTTCTTTTTCCATTTTTAGTGCGAACTCACCTCTGCAGATTAGTCACTCGCTTATGAAAACAGCACAGTGTTGTCCGCTGTGACAAAAGAAAGAAACACTTTTCAGAAGAATGCTTTCAATTTTTGGCATCCATCTCACAGTTCATAGAATCACAGAATCATAGAAGGGCTTGGGCTGGAAGGGACCATCAAAGGCCATCTAGTCCAACCCTGCGGTGAGCAGGGACACCTTCAACTAGATCAGGTTGCTCAGAGCCCAGTCCAGCCTGGCCTTGAGTTCTTTTAAAAGTTTATGGTTTGGTGCACTTCATTCTCAGAAGTGTACAGTACCACCTCCCTTTAGGAATAATCAGCATATTCACATGTATCACATAGGAGGAAAACCAGAAGTTCCCTTAGGAAGCTGCCTCGCTAATCCCCTCTGTCTCTGCACGGTGAGGGCACCTAGCATGTTTTATAAATTCATCTCACGGGGAGGTGAGCAGATTTCCAGCACAGCCTCGGGCACCCCCGTCTGTGGGTGACTCTGGGAGGGATGACGCACATCACAAAGATGATGGCCTTTCTTTTTCATTGTTTTGTACTACTCCTCAGAGCAGAAGGTTTTGCAATTGTACTTTTCTTGTTTTAGAAGCTGCTTACTGCCCTGGTCTCAGGTGATGTACCCCCTGTTTGGATGAGGGTTACGTGGGGACGTGCAGCAAACAGGGCAGAACGGCTGATTCATGAGCTTACGCAGACACAAAGAGCCCTGCCTGGGCCCAAACTGGGACCTAAATTCTGATCTGCGGACAAACAGGGCTCAGCGTGTCCTGGGCTGGGGAGCCTCGGGCAGGGGCTAACCCCTGGCAGTGTGTCCAGGCAGGCTGCTGACAGTCCTGGACGCCTGTCCGGGCACAAAGGTTTAGCTGCCTGTGAGGGGCTTAGAGCCATATCGTCGGGTTTCATGCATGTCCGTACGGCAGTGTCCAGCCCTGGCCCCAAATTTGCCAGCATTCGAGAGCACTGTGCTATCAGAGAGAGCAGCAGCACTGCTGCATGAGGCACTGGGACCAGTGTCTGTTGAGCTGTGAGGGATAACCTATGGAAAAAGTGCTGAGGTTGGTCTCGGTTTTCCACTTTTGTCATGTGTGTAAAGAAAGCTCTACAGGGAGGTCTTGTAGTTCTAACAGGGGACATGGTTTTCTGGTGGTTTTTAATACAAGGAAAATCACATCTTTCCTGATTTTTCCAGAAGACTTCTTGAATGATGAGAGCATTATAATGAAAGTTTTCTTTGATTTTAAATAATTAGGGTTGAATTTTTTTACTTTATCTCTGAGGAGTATGATTTCAATTGCAATTTACTTCTATTTACTTTTAAAGGATTTTTAAGCTTGCATTAAAAAAAAGTTCTTAATTGACCAGTTACCAGCTTTAATATTTCAAAGCAACAGTTTCATTTGTTCTTCAGTCATCTAAGGAAGTGTTTCATGATTTTTTTTTAGTCTAAGCTGAAGAAGAAATTGCTTGAATGACAGAGGGGAAGAATGGACTACTTTTTTCTTTGCAGATTGCCATTAATCAGAACTGAATAAGCAGTTAACTGAATAAGCACTACATAATGCTGAGTGCTGTCAGTGGTAGTACAATGTTGGCATTTTGGAAAGCCTGACACAAAAAGCCATACCCACGTTAGCAAAATTTGCAGCTATGGTAAAGAAATACAGAAACCAATAACAGAAAATCAGGATGGGACAGAAAAAGTACACATGTCCTCAAAAGTACTGAAAACCAGAGTAAAATAACCAGGGGGGAAAGTGACAAAGAAGAAACACGTATAAAAGGGGAGAAAAGTGGAAAATAATAACAAAAGTATCAAACTCTTTTAGGAAACTTTAAATGTGTGTTATGTCCATTCATATTCAGGAAAGCACTTAATAACTGGTTAATATTGTACATATGATATCCTGTTAACTTGGAACAAAACCAGCCGTAGCCTAGAGAGAGGTCTGTGAGAAGCACACCACACACACAGTGATACACAGAGCGTAGCGCGAGGTAAGAGTAGCCACAAGTTCAACATTGCCATTAAGGAATATTTTCTGAAGAAAATACAAGCATATAACTTATCTTGGTGGCAAACACTTAATAAAAAAGGTTTTGATGCTTGACTGACCAGTAAGAAAGTTTTAACTGAAATAATTAATGGCAGACTGCACATTTAAATATGGAACTTTGCCAAAATTTGTTTCTCTGAAAATAATGAGTTAGGTTAAATTAATTTTCTCTTTTCTCTCATCATTCATTATTCTCATTATTCCTCTTATATATCTTTCAAGATCCCCTGCTTGCAGAGAGTCCCACCGCAATATGATTACAAAATAATGAAACACCGTAGAAAATTAAAAGGATTTCCATTTTAGCAATAGTGTGTTGCAGTTTAACTGGGTTGATGACTGAAATAAATATGAAGAGAGAATTTTCTGTCATGGTGTGCCAGTGACTAAAGGCTGCCCTACCGTTTCTGCAACAGACCCCGTCACAGCAGAGCAGCATTCTGGACAACGGGCAGGAGGAGGTGTCCCTGAGCAGCCAGTGGAACCCCTACCCGCTGGGGCGGCGGGACGTGCCGCCGGACACCGTCACGAAGAAGGTAAGCAGCACGAGCAAAGCGTTGGCTTCTTTTCCCAGCGAATCGCTGGAAGGAGGAGAAAAGGTTAATGAGGACAGGTTTGGGAAACACGTGTTTTTGTTTCAAAGTTTAAAGCAATAATCGTTATGAATTAAGGATGGTGTTTTCATGCTTGCTACCCATTTTTGTATTGATTTATGCAGATGCTAGTAGTTACATCTATAGTGTGTGAAATGGGCACAGTGGGCTTGGCAGGTGCATTACTGCACGTATCAGACAGCTGGCAGCTCCCCCTTGTCCTGAAAAGTCTTCATTCAGATGTTTCATTTCAATTACATTCTTCAGTTCACAACAAAAAATAAATGTGTTGAGATGGAGGCCAGCCCAGTGTCTGGACAGTCGCAGACGTTTTGGCAGAGGCATCCTAGGCACACTTCATTTGCTGATAAACTGACTAGAAAGGGATCTAATTTCTAGTACCTTGTGGCGGTAGATATTAAATTCCAGTGCTTGGATCTGGCCTGTTTCTATGAAAACACTGGCTGCTCTCTCCCAGCCCCAACTTGGCTCTGCTCATCGGCTGAGAAACTGCCATTTTTAGATGCTCTTATCATAAGGCTGGAGAATAGAGGATCTTGACAACCTAACTGCATTTGCAATCAGCTTTAGAAGGTGGAGCCACACGTTTAAGCAGTGATAATTACATTGGTTGTTATCTATATGGAGATCGGTCCTGCTCGTTCCTGAAGTGAAGTCTTATGAGTGAATAAAACCGGAGGGAAAGTCCTAACGTGCACACTAATAACTTCTGTAGTGTAATTAACTGTCAGCACTGATGAGGCAAATACCTCCCTACTGGCTTCACATCTTTTTATCCAAGACAGTTTCAGAAGCAATAGGCCTTGCCTGCATACAAAAGTAGTGACAAGAGGTACACACGTACAAGAGAATTGCTTGAAGATGGGCGATGAAAACCATTGCACCTAGAGCAGCCCAGCGACTCCTTCCCAGGCACAGGAGGGTGAGGAGGAGGGTGCCCTGACATTGTTTCGTGGAGCTGGCTCTGACAGCCAAGTTATTCGAAGGCCTTCTTTATCCTCTGATCTGCAAGAAACTAGGATAAGACATTTAAGAGGAGTCACTGCTTATCTTCACTGGCATATTGGGATAAAACCTGCGTTTATCCATTCATGCGCTCTAACACAGTCTATGTCTTGCATTTGTGCATCATCGATGTTACTGTAATAAGAAACTGCAAATTCGGTTTTGTTCTGAATATTTCAGTATCTCGGTCCTCAGATGTGGTAAGTACAAACATTGCATAACTGTACTGAAATCTGCTTAACTCAGTGGAGCAATCCATTGTTACATCCGTTGTCAGCTACTTTAATTATACTGTAAATATTGGACACTGAGCTGAAAATAATTAACTTCTGCGGTGGATGTTAAATAAAGTAAAGAATACAAATGAAATTGGGGTAGCAGTCTGCACAATAGACATTTTTTTTCTGCAGAATAAATAATTTCCATTTCCAAGAAAGGCAGCTTATCCACCTCCAGCAAGAACCACAGCGTTGAATACACAAGAAGTAGTGATATGATCTCTTCAAGTCTATTAACAGGAGTGAGAAAATGAATGCTGAAAATTGTTTACCCACCATCCTCAGGAGGTGGTTTGCCATGTGCTGTTATGACAATGCTAATCTCTTCTCCATTGAAAGTGACCTCGAGCGTCTTGGTTTCCCAGCATCTGGGGATTAAAATACAGCAATTATTTGAAGTCAGACTCAGAAAATCTTCAATAGAATTGAAATTCAACATAACAAACAATTAAATTATGTAAATATAAATTGTAGTGTATGTTTTGTTTTTCCACTAACATAACAGTATTAGTGTGAATGGGCTCCTGCAGAGCAGAGTCACTACGTGGTAGAGCTGTACTTGGGAAATCACTGGAAGAAGAGTTGGGACTTGTTCTTCCAAGGCGAAGAGCGTGTACTGTAGACGGATGGACTGTGTACTCAGGCTGCTGTAGTACGTATATAGACACAGTAAGATGTGTTCCTAAATTATCCACACGTAGAGGGATAATATACCCATAGTGATGGCTATTTATGTATGGTATGTAGGGTGGGAATACAACACGGTAATCACTAGATAATTGGGGGGGGCGGGGTGAGTGGTTGTTTCTGTCCTTTTTGCTGCTATCAGGATATAGTTTAAATGCCAGTTTTATTGTAAGTATGATCATTTATGTGATCATCCCATACTTTATGGGCTATTTCTCTTATGGAAAAGTTGGATACTTTAATCTTCAAATTGAATAATCCACTGATTTATTGAAAGACTACAGTATTTATTCTTCCTGGAAGATGACTTTTTTTAGCATGTCAACAAGACCGAAGTCAGCTACATGCCTGATTAAATCGGTTATATTCTGAGTTAGCTGCTTCTCCATAAAAAGGGAAGGAGTAGAAGTGATCACCAAAGGGGAACTTGGAAACCACTCCTTATGGAAAAGAGAGGTTGAAGAGTGAGAATGAAGACGGAAAATGAACAGTCATCAGGCCGACCAACCTGGGTGCAGGGTGACAGCCCTCTGACAGGATGGGCCATGCAGGTTTGGGGAGGCGTAGGACTCTCTTACTTGGCCTCTTCTGCTGCAGGATTGCAGCAGCCCACATGAAGGCTGAAGCCATGCGGACTCTTGGAGGTCCCTGCGTGGGCTGTAATGGTCTCGGTGGATGTGGAAGGAGCGTATGCTATGGAACTGGAGCAAGGCAGCTGCCTCAAAACTGGGACATAGAAAAGTGTCTCAGTCACCATGTCTCTCCCTTTCTGACTTGGGACTATTCCTGTTAGCCACGACTGAGAGGCTGGAGGCTCTTCCTGTTTCATTTCCAGCATCTGGTCTTCAATGCAGAGGTCTTTTAACCTGATAAAGAAGATGTGAGGTTTTTCAGTGAAGGAGCACAATTTTTTTTGTATTTGAAATAGACACCTTCCTCTGAAGCAGGCAGTGCACATGCTGTGGACTGCTGTGGTGGATATGGGATTATATCTGGGGCAAACAGCAGAATTTATGAGATTCTGCTTTTTTGGGGCCCTCTTGTGATGAGTATGACGCAACACGAAGTACAGAAGCGTGCTGCACCCGATCACCTGCTCACCTTGCGTCTCCACAGTGCAGGGTGACACAGATTCAGCAGTCCGCTGCGGGCATGGCTTGTTGCTGCTTGGGAGTTAATGAATAGCTGAGAAAGTCGGTCTTGAGCATTTTCCTTCCCTTCTGATCTTGGTTGAAATGAAGACCTCTCTGACCTGTGAAGTGGGATGTTCGCAGTGCAGACTGACTTCACCAGGCTATTCTTGGAGTAAGTTTGCCAATGTCTATTAAGCACACATACACAGGTGAGCTGTGTTTTAAGAAGAGGTTGGGGATTGAAGATTTGGGGACAAGGAGTAAGAGAATTCTCTGTCATTGCTCGCTTTGAGACTGTTCCTCTTGTACTAAAATGAAGACCTGTCAGACATGTATTCTACCTAGTCCCTTTCTTCAAATGTTGTCTTCAAAAAAATAAGACAGAGCAGATTAGTTTTGCTTGCAGTCACTGCGTGTCTTGCTGGGATTCTGTGTTCAGTGACACGAGTAGCTCCAAGTGCCTCTGTACTAACGATGCGTTCTGCAGACGAATCTTGGAAATCCATTAGGATGTATTTTTGCTATGGCAACAAGCAATTAATTCTAATGCGTTGGCTGCTATAACTTCTGAGGCCGGATGACTGGCCAATGGGTAAGAAATGTTTTGATCTTTTTCTGTATTAAATTTAATCTTGTCTAAAATACAGTCTCACAATTGGTGACTCTTCCACCCAGGACCATAAAGGTTCAGTAGTACTGAGGATTAGATCTTCATGACGAGACATGATTGTGTCGTTGGCTGGTGTAAACTTAATGTGAAACATCATTTAAGTAGGTCTGTTTTGTCCGTAGAGACTTGCAGACATTGAGACATGCAATCTTAATGCTCTTTCACATTCAGGCTGTTCAAATAATAGCATTGGTTGAGGGGTGCATATAATCTGAAAATTCTCAGTAGCAACGGTGTGATATTTCATGGAGGTAATAATACTTGGTCATACAATGGAGCATGAATTTTGCTCGTTCCCTTATGGCTAAGTTGCATGTGATTATTTATAAGCAACAACATCTGAATCCTGTAAATATGAAAAGTATAAAATTGTCTTAACTCTTTTTATTTTGCAAAGATTTGCCTCAAATACTTCTGTAGTTCATGTGCCTAAATAGAGACTGTGTATTGAAGAGTAAGCAAGTATGCAACTTGACCATGTCAAGAACAGAATACAGAAAGCAAACCTCACCCGATAGATCACAGCTGCAAACATGAAGGGCAATGGGGATGGACGGGATAGAAGAATTATAGCAGTCATCCATTTTCTTCTGAAAATATCAAAAGGCCAAGTCAATATAAATGCAGTACTTCACTTTTATTTACAAAATATTAGAGCTTCAAATCAGTAGATATTATCATAGAAATTTGATAATTTGATTAGTTACATTTTGTAAAAGCCACATTTGTTCCTAGGACAAGGCATAGGATTTAATTGATTATGCTTTCCATACGCAGTGCGCAATACTGGCCATTGTCTGTATTTCCGTTATAAATCTTATTCTGAACTATCTTCAGGAAAAATACATTCCAGTATCTTCAGAATGCACTGTGATGAATAACCCACCCTACTTCAATTAATTAAATGTTTTCAGTTCACAAAACATTCTGAGCAGGAGCATATATCATGACATGAGGAAAAAAATATTTTCTGTTTATAAAACATACTGTATACGGCGAATTTCCCTTAAACCTCCTAGGGTCACTAAATGCAATGGGCATATATATCCTTGCTGTTTTTAATCACGTTTCTTTTCCGACTGTGGTCAAAAGGCAAACCTCTGATATGATTAAAGAGGTTTGCTTTTACTTGACTCTGTAAGTTGTAATAATTGCTTCTTTTCAGCTTCCTGAATTTCTGGCCTAACGGGTTACGTTACCCACAGGCAGGTAGCCATATCCAGACTTTAATGGGATCACAAAGCCTACAGCATCGGAGCCGCGAGCAGCAGTATGAAGGAAACATGAACAAAGTCACCATTCAGCAGTATCAGCCACCACTGCCTATTCAGATTCCCTCTTCGCAGAGCTCTCGAGCACCTCAGACAGGGCGATGTTTAATCCAAACCAAGGGTCAGAGGAGTACGGATGCGTATCAGGAGCAGGTGAGAAAGTGTGTCTATAAAATAACACTTTGACAAAAACTTTCTGGGTTTTTTTTCTGCCCTGTATACAGCAGGAAAAGGGAGCCTAGGGCAGTAACGGCGGGCAGCTGAGCCAGGCAGCGTGGGGGAGGCATGGCTGAGCCGGAGGCAGGCGAGCGGGTCTGTCCTCTTCCCCAGCACCCGGGGCTGACGGCATTTTTTTTCTTGGATTGACTAAGCAACACAGTTTGGCAGTGAAGTTCCTGAACGGAGCGGACATCACTGGGTCATACCGAATTAATTTGCAAATTCCGCTAGTTCCCCAGAAGCCTGGTTCAGTGCCAGCAGTGCAGTGTATTTGGCAAGATGCTGATCTTCTCCGATTTGTATTGGCTGCTCCAGTTTAGCCCCACGAAAGGCCAGCTGTGTAGCTCCAGTGCCCCCAGTCTAACAAAATGGGTGCTGAGGATTTTCTTCATTAAATGGTCCTATCCCAGTTATGTATGGCCTTAATGATTGCAATAACTGTTTGAGGCACCTGACTCGTGGAGTAAGGTTCAGAATCATTAGTAAACCTTTCTCTTGTGTAACGTGTTGGTCGAGCCACGCAAGCAGCTGCCTGTGTTAAGTCCCTGAGTACTGCATTGAGATTCAGAAGCAATTGCTTGTGTGGCTCGAGTACGTGCTCAGACTGGCTCAATGAGTAGTCACTAAGCTACACTGAAGTAATTTTTATTTTATATTCAATTACCCAATGCCATTTAGAGTCATCCTGACTAAAAGGTAAGATTCAGCACTACTTCCTGGAGTAAGGCACTTGTGAAAGTGGTCGGTGCTCAGTGCAGGCTGTCGGGGCTGCGGCCCTGATACTGGCAACGGCCTGAAGATCTCTGAGCTTCGGAGTACTTACTCCTTGGGTTTGCCCCAGGCATAGCACCCAGGGGGTGCTGCAGGTGTGACACCTTCTGGAAAAATAAAAGTGCACAAGATGAAGCCTCACTGCCAGATTTACCCCAATGTTTAAGTGAAAAATTTGGCCAATGTGAACTGCTCTTTCACAAGTCTAAAGGTGTTTTTTTCTCCTTGAAAATAAAATTTTAAAATACATGCAAAAATACATGCAGCACTGCAAATATTATGGTGTCATTGTAGCATGCTAAAATCATGAAAATACTTCCAGTTCATAACAATATTCTACTGACTCTTACTGTATTGTGCAATACAGTTTTGAGAGGGTCAACTCATCTCGGTAATGGTGAAATAGGATATATGCAAAGAAGATGCCATTGTTTAAATAGTCTTTAATGTTGGCATTGACTTATCTTGCTCTTTCTTTTTAACCTAGTTTTGTGTGAGGATAGAGAAGAATCCTGGCCTTGGTTTTAGTATCAGTGGTGGAATAAGTGGACAAGGAAATCCATTCAAACCTTCTGATAAGGTAAGTTACAAACTTCTCTCTAAATGGTCCTTATTTTAGAGTGCCATATAGTGGAGACGTAGATAACATGAGTGAAATTTTTGTGCACTTCTGTTGTGGTAATTGAAAGAATTTTTCCCATACTTGGCTTTTTTTTTGTTAGGGGAGTGTTTTCCTTTTTTTTTCTGGTTAATGAAGACGAGAGAATCACGTGGGTGTCTGCCTTATATTCCATGTATAAGACAATTTTTAAGACTGTTTTCTGGAGAATTCTCTCTCTCACTTTTTTCTTTTAAGAGTCAATATGAGCCCTGATTAAACTTTCTCTGAAGTCATTAGAGGGAATACTAAAGCAGTAATAGTATCACTAGGTAGCTGAAAAGCCAGGGTTTATAGCAGCTGTAATCAAATAAAATTGGCCTGGCCTGCAAACTGGTCTGTTGATCCTTGGTGCCTTACAAACACCATGGCAAGCAGTGTGCTGTTCTGTACTGCGAATTAAAAATGTCACCGTTATGGTGCATGATGGTCAGGGAGACTCAGTATTCATTCTGAGAATTACACATTTAAGAGGCTGATGAATCTCTTTACAGTAAAAGGAAGCCTAGTAAAAATACAACATCTGGTGATTATCAGCGACACTGGGCTTTAGGATTAGGAAACGGACTCTTAGACCTGGGAATTTATCTGTTCTGTGTGAAAAAACTGACTGGAGTTTGCTGAAAAACAAGTACTATGGGTACCTCTCTGTTAAACATATTCTTATAGTTTACATTCTTTGATAAAACTGGATTCAGTTTTAAGAGGCTGTCGTGGTTTAACCCCAGCCAGCAACACAGCACCACGCAGCCGCTCACTCGCTCCCCCCCCACCCAGTGGG
>JAVKLA010000090.1:1388203-1421530 GCA_034782735.1 Sagittarius serpentarius | reverse complement strand
GCTTCCCTGTGCCCCTCCAGCCTTCTTGCTGGCTGGGCAGGAGAAACTGAAAAGTCCTTGACTGAGTCTAAACAAGATTGAGCAATAGCCGAAAACATCAGGGTGTTATCAGCATTCTTCTCATACTAAATGGAAAACACAGCGCTGTACCAGCTGCTAGGAAGACAATTAACTCTATCCCAGCCGAAACCAGGACAGAGGCAGTCATAACTTCCATAAATATTGAGAATGTCTGGCAAATGATGAAACTAAAACTGTCTTTTCATCCTTTCTCAAAAATTTGAGATCTACGTCCAAATTAAAAAAGGAATTTCTCACCACTCTGAATTACAACAGAAAGCTAATTGGAAATGTAACATACGCTTGGAAATACCAATCTACTGCAATCTTAAATCATTGGAATTTTCTCATTGATAATCCCTGTTTTGAACTTCAGGAATAGTTCCATTTAATGTACGTAACTATCAGGCATTTTAACGACTATCCCTTAAAACTCATTTTTGGCATCCTTTGAGACTGCACACTAGAATTCCAGTTTATAACATCATGGCCTTTTTTCCCACAGTTTAATGTATGGTGTTAGAATTAAGCTATACTTCCACTGTCTTACCACTTGCCTGAAATTATTAAAGAAGAGCCTATATCCCACTATGAATGTGTCTGCACCAGTAATACATTCAGTGCAGTAACAGCTGTAGATAGACTTAATTTTATCAATAACAGAAATGCAAAATTATGTACTGAGGGAGTGATAGGGTGGTTATATTGAAGGAATGAAAAGGTTTTTTATGTGCAGTTACGCTGAAACATTGCTTCCCGCACTGTTAAATCGGATTTATCATGTTTTAAATATCACAGAAGCAATTAAGAGGGTGATGCTGCCTCTCGCCATACATGCCAGTCGTTTGTGATGGGTTTAAGTCACACATATGATACTCTTCTGTCTGTAAGATGAAATCAGCGGGGATGGCAGCGAGCACTCCCGCACAGTGATATACCTCTGCCCTGACACGCTGATGGTACTGAAATGAAAGGACAGGAAAGGCAGTAAAAAGCACAGAAGCCATCAGTCATTTTGAATAGCAGAGCTGTGTCACAAGTTAATGGCACATGGATGAAATATAAGCAGCCCATCGCTCTGCTCACGAGGAGCTCAGGTTTTTATAAGGTTAACAGAAATATTGGACAGTACCTTGCTCCAGAAGGCTATAAAAGCCCTCAAGGGCGCACATGGTTTGCATGATGATACCAAGCAGGAAATTTCTCTGGTGTCTCTGGGAGCGATGTAATGGCTAAAACTTAGCCTATGCTCAGTCCTAGAGTCTGTTTAAAGGTATTCACCCTTGGCAGCAGGGTAAGCACAGCAGAGAAGGTGAGACTGAGGGTACAGAAGTACAGGGCTGCATGAGCTGTATGGGAAATACTTCAAATGTGTTCATCATCTAGGAACTCAGTCTTTGATTTTGGGTTTTATTAACATCTTTTACTGAAATTCTGAACACAAATCTAAAAATATCCTTTATTACTTAATAATTTTTCCCCTTTCAAAGTCATTCACTCCTCAGACACTGGATTAAGTGACAGTCCTACAGGTCATTGTACTAAATATCTCAAGGGCTGAATATCGACTGCTTTTTAGACTTTTTTTTAAATATTTTTTTTTCCCTAGAGGAAGTAAACAAACATTAGTGTCTAGATTATGGTACGCATTATTCTAATAAATTAATGCCTGTTCCATTTTAATTATCCTCCTGATACCCCTGTTACTCTTGCCCTTTTCGTATTGGACATTATTTTGTGACGTGGAATCGTAGTTTCCAGTGACCCACAATTATATTTGTATCAGGCGGTAACTAGCTGAAGGTCATGGGGGGCTGCTACAAACCCATCCTAGTGTTTAATTACAAACAGATTAAAGAAAGAGTTTAGTGTTTAGACTGTTGCCAGAGTGTATAAAGCCCCCAGACACCAGTTAGGGAGACACCTGTATTTTGGGAACTAGTTCTTGGTGATAGCATCCTAACCTCTGTTAATTCTGACTTATAGGGTATCTTTGTTACTAGGGTTCAGCCTGACGGACCAGCCTCCAGCCTGCTCCAGCCTGGCGATAAGATCCTCCAGGTAGGGATGGATTTAACTGCTTTGTAACTGAACTGAGTCTTTGCATCTTAGAAGTACAACGGTATTATTTTCAGTGCAAGTTAACTGCTAGTTTTGTTATTACGGTACTTTAATAGCGATCTATAACAAAGCGTTACTCACAGTACTTTTGAAAGCTGGTCTCAGAAGGAAGGAATAAAGCTGTTTGAAAACAAACTAACTGCGGATGTGAAAGAGAGGCACAGGGGTGTACTGTCCAACAACCCCCCTGCCACTAGTGGGGAGCTGAATTAAACCCAGGGAGCACCCCGAGAGCAGAGGGAGCACGGCACAGCAAGGAGCTGGACTGTCCTTCACTTTGCCTGGCAGTTTCTGCTCCCTCCCCAGGGATGCTGAATAAGGCACACAGATGCCAGCACCAGCCTTCTGGGAGGGAAGGGCACTGCAGGAAAGGGTTAATGCTTACCATCTGTCACAGGAATGATCCAGGTGACACAAGTTAAACTCTCAAATAAAAATAATCCTTACATCATATCCAGCTTTTCCACACTAACAGCGCAAGAAGGCACGGGAAGAAAGGAGCTTTACAGGCAGTTTCACGAGCATTAAGTATATGACAAAGCAAGACCTGTTTATAATTTTCACCTTTGCAGCTGATGTGATACTGCTGTAAGGAGCTATATAGTCACATTTTTTTTGACAGAATTGTAACTGGCAATATTTATGCCTCTCTTTTGCTGCCTCAGCATTTTTGAATGCACTCGCATGAAAAACAGCCACTACTGGATCCGCTACCGGATCATGGGAGCATCTGCATAATTTACAGAGACATCTCAGCTTTTTGTTTTCTTTTTTTGTTTCTGTAACAACTATTTTCTGTATTACAGTGAACTTTTTAAATAGAAAGACAGGCTGTTTCTGAACATACCTTTCAAACTTTCCTCATTCACAGAAAACAACGGCTGTCCATGTAGAAAAAGGGTTTTCTACCATATCCTGCAAGGTTGTTCCTTGTTTCTGTTAAGCCTGGAGAATGCTTTACCACTGGCAGCAAATAGTATTGCTTTTGAGAGAGTCGTTACAGTTGTCTGAAAGGCTTATAACAGTTTTTAAATCCATTCACATTGATCCAGGGCAAGAGGTTAACTGTGTTTTAATCGGTTATATGAAGGAAGTCAGCAAACCGAGGATGTTTCAAATGTCTTCAGTAGCCTCTCTCCTCCTGCCTCCTCTCCTTCGCTCACCCCTGCCCCTCCTACCTGGCCCGGGCACCGCAGACGTTATTGGCTCTGACGTCTACAATAGGCAACTCAAGTTTACTTGCTAGTATGTTCAGTGGAATAAAGAAAATAGCGAAGCTAAATGAAGTACAAAATTAGCTAGAGATACTTAGAATAATCAAGGTGCTTTATTGAAAGCTGAGCTTAGTAACAGAAACAAAAATAGTTACGAATAAAATATGTTAAAAAGTAACAGCAAAATAAGGTGAGGAGGTTGCCTGCGGGGGCGAGCAGTAGGCATACACCGTGGGAGCAGTCGGAACGGAGTCGTGCCAGGGCTGTATTGTTCTGTGCAGGGACAGCTCTGGTGTGTGTCTGTACCTGGCATGTCTTCATCGAAGATGTACACTTTTGACCTGCGTTTGTTTTGTAGCTATTGTTGTGTCAAGTGATTTCTGCTGATGGGCACAGGCCACGAGGAGCTGGGATTTCTCATGTTTCAGCATGTGTTCCTAAAACAGGAGCACTTACATATATTTATATGATCACATTTAAGGTACTGCTGCATTTTTTTTTGGGTAGCAAATTTCACTCTCCTGATTTATTAATCACTTACGTTGGTGAAGTTTGTTTGACTTTGTGCTCTCAGTCATTCTTGTAGGGTTGTGGATCAGTCTCAGCAGAGTTTCTCGTTTGTCACTGTCAGTACATCATTTCAAATTCTCTGGCAAGAACATTTTCCTTTTATTTGCAATTACTTCTGCCCATGCATAATACCTCTTACCAGGTGTTGATTTATATTGTAGCAAGTAAAAGGGCAGTCATTAATCTCATGAAGGAATTAACAGAGAAAAAAACGTAACTGTGAGGAAGGATATTTTACTTCTCAAATATAAGCAATGCCTTTAGCTGAAAGTTTCCAGTTCCCTGGGCAGCAAGAACTTGAAATTAATGCTCACTGGCACCACTTCACCTCCACCCCCATTTTCCACTATTACCATCACCTCTGTTTGCATTTATCTCATGAGACAATCCCCTGCCAGAGACTAGGGCTTTGTCATACCAGTTACAATGTCGAAGGAGGTTCCTCTTCACCCATCATCTCTCTTCTTTGGCACCGGTAGCTATCCGCGCCACTTGTTGTCTTCCACACCTGCGCTGGTTGCGACACCAGCTTCTGCTGGGACTCCGCGGGAGGAACCACCTTCCTGTGTTTCCTCAGTCTTAGCCCACGCTGTCCTCACGCTGTCTGCCCCGTGATCTGCCTTTAGTTTCATCTAAATCTTCGTGCTACAGGATCTCCCTCCCGTCGTGTCTGTCTGACACTTTTCCCCACAGCGTTACTGGCTGGCGCCTTTACGCATTATCACGGCAGGTAACCCCGGTGCCGCCGTTACTGGGGCACCTCGATGTCTGTGCACCTTTTGTGCCCCCATGCCGTGAATTCAGTTAACTCAAGGTGTTACGCAGGAAGATAATATCAGACCAAGGCTCCAAGGAGAAAATTTTTAAACATTTACATGGAAGAATTTGCTTAGCAGGATGTTTTGAGGAGAAGCAGTAGTGTTTCTGTCATGCATTTATGTATCTCCCCAAGCATTTTTGGTAAAAGTGGGAGGGAAGATTTAAAAATTAAAAGGCTTGACATTCCCTGGGTGGGCTTACCCACCTCCCGGAGAAACTGTCATTCTTAAACACGGTTTTGCTGGATGCCTGGTCTTTGTAGAAAAGAGCGTGTGCATCTTCCGCAGTGAACAAATTCTGGTCCTTGCAAGTCCAGAAGCCCACACCCCGCCCCATCCTGGGGGGAGCAAAATTGTTGTATCTTTCCTTCCTGTGTCATAAGCTCTTAAGTTATGTGTTTGATAAGTAAGAACGATTCTTCAGTTATAGAATTAGCCCCAGTTCTAGTAGGTGACTTCTAAGGAGGAACACAGTTGTATGGCACTGCCAAGTCTGCCGGCGAGGAAAGAGCAGCTCTCTCGGCCGTGTCGTACAATTTTGCCACTGTTTGTTAAAGGCTGCCCGTCAGTTCTAAGAAGTCTTGTTTTGGTGGCTCCATGACTCAGCTAAAACCCATTCTTTCTGTCTAATAATTAGAACTAAATAATGACTCAATGTGTAAATATATATGCAGATTTCATAGCATATTTTGCGGGGAATGTGAGACCCGCAGCAGGCATGCAAGAAATAGATTCCGATTATCATTTATTTATATGTTAAATAACAAATCCCTCTGGGTGTGGCCTGCTTAGGTATTTTTGGATGCGTATCTCCTACAGCCCTCTTCCACTGAGAAACTTTCCTTGTAGAAAAGAGGTTTCTCCGCTAGCTAGAGCTGAAATTGCACATTTTCCTGTACCCTCCACTGCACAGCTTGAAAATGAGAAGGGCAGCGGGCAGAGCTGGCCTGCTCTCAGGTTTGTTTGCAGGTTCTTTTATTATTTTTTTTTTTCTGAATAAGCAATACAGATCCCAGTGAGCTCTCTGGTGAATAATCTGAAAATTCTTCAGTTTCCCTCTGAATTACATCCGAGTCCGAGCGGAGCTCCGACTGAATGCCAAACAGCTGCCTAATTTTGGCACATTAGTGAATGTCTTTGAAACTTTTCCTGCCTGAAATTTGCATTCCTGTCTCTCAGTGCAAATATATTTTACTGTATTAAGCTAAACAGTACTACATGAATAAAAGTGAGGTACTTTTCACTGTTGCTTGCATGCTGCTTTTTCTGTGCCAGCCTGTTGCCATTCCCGTGCAGTTGTCGGCACGAAAGCTCGCAGCAGCTGACACATTTGAACAGAAGCCTTTGAGTGCCAGGAAAGCACCGTCGCACTCACGGGCTTCCTCTTTCTGTGGAGACGTGTGCGCAGCGCTTCTTGTAATTATCATTCTGGGCTGGGCATCCTTTAATACAGCGAGAGAGCATGGGGCATCCTTTCTGCAAGCGCCTGCTCCAGGGGGAGGATCTTCTGCGAGGAGACGACCGGCAGCGGGCACGGGTGAGCTGGGGAGACCTGAGCACCCTGGGGGGCTCTGGCAGCCGCTTCGTGCTGCTTCTCCAGTACCTCAGCCGTGCTGACTGCTGGTGAGGGGTGGCTCTTGGAGACCGTCTTCCGTACAGAATGTGGTGCAGTATGGTTTCGTTGTGGCCGAGGAGATACCCATGTGTAACGGTCTGGGTACGTGCCACAGGCGTCTGGGAGTTCTTCTATGGGGCTGTAATTTCACAGCAGCGGTACTTCATTAACTAAAGCATGGAGGCTTCACTAACCTATTTTTAAATGTTAGTTAAAATACAGATATGTACGTGTTTTGTTAAAGTGCAGTGTGTTTATAGAATTGCTATAAGCTAGAGAGCCCGGATTTTGCCACGGGCAGCCCTACAGCCTGTCTCTCGGTTACCTTCTCGGCGCCGGCAGCCTCCGCAACCACTGCGTAGCACCGGTCCCAGCTGTACACCCGCGCGTTCCCGGGTGTGCTCTCGCTGTGCCTTTAGCAACAGGCTCCACGGGTGAAGGACAGTGGAGGTTTCTGCTGGTGTCTTCGGGGAGGGAAGGGGGAGCTTCGAACGGGCTGAGCATTTACCCGGCTGCGTGCAAGCCCCGCAGCAGGGCCACGGGAGCCTGAGGACTGAGCCGGCGCCTAGGGAGGAGTCTTCGAGGCCTTCGTGGATGGCTAAATGGCAGGTGTCTGCAGCGAGCGTTACCTTTGTTCGGTACCTGATCACCTTCACGCGCCGGCTTCATTCTGGAGAATGGTGGATCTTCTACTTGGGATCTTCTACTTGGGCTTATTGATCACAGGCAGGAAACTCTTAGTAATTATGGTTGAAATCTGACTATTTTAAATAGAGTTGTAACAGCCAAGTTATAGAAAGATTTAATTAGCACAAAAGCAGAACAGTTTATTCAGTAGATTTTTCCCTTTGCATATGCAGTGTGTCTGTACCTGATCTGAGCCGGAGCCTCCTTTGTAGTCAGCAATGCATTCTGGCAGCATTAACTTCCTTCGGGCTTCGCAGCGGTTGAAACTCTTACATCCCCAAGTTATTGTTTCGTCAGAAAATATGCAGAGTACCAGAGTCACAGAATAATTTAGGCTGGAAAGGAGCCCCAGAGGTCATCTAGTCCAGGCCCTGCTCGAAGCAGCGGGGCGCAGCGTCTGTCTGACGGAGGAAGAGAGAAACGTGTTCTCTCAGTGGTACAGTCAAACTCCTGTTGGTGGGAAATCATTGCATGACTATTGTTTATTTTAGCCTTGTTTTTAATTTTCCTATACCCCTTTGCTCTCCCAAAATGAAGACACAAAATAGAATCTCATTTGGTTTCTCTTCTCCTTGTTTTTGTGTTACAGGCAAATGGACACAGTTTTGTACATATGGAACATGAGAAAGCTGTATTACTACTGAAGAGTTTCCAGAATACAGTAGACCTAGTTATTCAACGTGAGCTTACTGTCTAAATATTTTTTTATAAATAGTAAATATGTCTAGCCAGATCTAATGTTCAAACAGATTTATACATAGGAAACAAATTTTTGCCAATTGCTGGACCAATGGCAAACAGTAGTGCCAAATGTATAATACTATATGTTAGTACCAATCATCTTGAAAAAAAAATATATTAACTATATAAATATATTGTTCATGTGGCTATGTATTAGTTTTAATTGTCAGCCTCTGGCTGTGCATTGGTGCGTTTTTTTAATCAAGTTACTTCTTAAAGTCAATTTCATATGATTTCAAAACACAGAAGCACATACAAATTCTTTAGGAATTCTGCTGTCCATCAGAAACACTGCCTCAAAGTTGTATATGCCTTTATAAAGATAAAATATATTAACCTGTACTTCCCATGAAATATTTCTATCATGTCACATACAAAAATATAGAGAAAAAAATATTTTCATAAACACCTCAAAGTATATATTAAATTAGATTTAATAATGTTCATTTATTTTCAATGCAAAGATATTATATGCCTTATGAAAATACCTGTACATATGCAGTGTGTATAGCTGGCTCCATATTAATTAGTAAAAATGTCACTATACAGGGTGAGATACTTAATAAATTATACTGTCAACTCTGGGACCTAGATATAAATAACCTACATGAAAATTGGTTAACTTCCTTTTCTTTGACACTTTTAGTTGATTCCATGTGAACACACTAAGTGGACAAACAGTGAGCTTAGAAAGGTATGGGCCATAAATGGAAGAAGGTTGTGATGAGTGGCGGTAAAACTTCTTTTGTTGCTGCTAATTATATTATTTAACTTTTAAATTTCAAATTATAGGCCCTTTACTTACATTCCCCATTCCCCGAATCTTGCATTGTTCTGCATTTTCACTCTGGTCCAGGCTGTGCTAGCCCCTGCTCGCTATATTCACTATATCAGTGAGGCTTTAACCTTTCTACAACCCTTTGTTTGTGTAATAGTCTCTTTAAAATGAGCCGGCGCAGATTTAGTCTAAGCTACGGCGCATCACGGGGGAGCAGCGAATGACGCTGAGCAAGCCTGGGGAAAGCTTTCCCGCGGAAGGGCGCAGTTTGAAAACCCACCAGGTAAAGGTCCGGGTGCTGTTCCCGACAGAGAGTACTGACAGCACAGAACTTTTTGCCAAACTGCTGTTGGTTCAGCAGTTCAGGTGTCTGTCGTGTTTATAACCGACAGCAAGATGGAAAAACGTGAGAAAACCTCCCACCGGATTTTTTTGTCAGGGGATGCAGTTTCCATTGATCTGAATGACACCGATGGCAATGGACTGCAGGGAGGCGGGACCTGCTGCGGGAGGGCCAGGCTCGCTCGCAGCTTTTCCAGCTGGATTAGCAACACCCCGAAAAACCCGAGTCAGAGGGGAGTGTAGCTAGAGCACAAGGGCACGGCCAGGAACACTTTACTCTTCTGCTTGCAAGAGCCTCTAGAAAGTCTTAAACCTTTCTTCTCTTCCCATCAAGCCCACGCTGACCGAGGGAATTATACCTCAAATTAAGCTAAACTTCAAAAGACAATACTGCCGTTCGTGTCATGCCCTGTCTGCTATATGGACCTAGTATTCCTCCCTCCGAGGTGTAAATACACTTTGTGGAGTTCTGCTGCTGTCCCGCACACAGCAAGCAGAAGGCCTGAGCTACGAAAAGGTGCTGTCAGCATTCCCGTTAGCCGATGCGTCCCCGACGTGCTGAAACGCACCAGCACCCGGCATTCCTGCGCCGGCGGTTTGGTGTACGAGGGGCTTACGCCAGGCTCAAGGCAAACCAGACAAACGCGTGGAAGCGAAGCCTGCTGAGGGTACGAAAAGCCTAGCGATTGCTTTGGCGTCGGCTGTTGGGAGAGGGTGGTATTGTGAAGACCACCTGTGCACCTAGGAAAGGAGAGAGAAAGTACCCCATACGTAAAAATTAGATTACGATTTAGTCAGTAAATAGGTACAGGAGGAACTATCCCCTAAGGTTATTATGAAGCGTCAGCTTTTTAGTTGTTTGGATTATTTTTTTTTCCCCTTTTTCTTTTTTTTGCCTATATGGCAGCTGTTGAGAAGTGGAGTCCGGCCGGGCTGTGGCACGGAAGCCGGTGAGCGGGCTCACTGCAGAGCCGCAGCCCTGGGCTCGGCTCCGCTAAGGGGTTTCCTTAGCAATCGCTTGGGAAGTGACACTTCCACATCTGCGTGTAAGGTCCCTGTGCTCTTGTTGTTTGCATCTCCCGTTTTCTCCTCAAACAACAGGAACGATTAAGCTTATTAGTATAAATATTAATGAAACAGAAAGTCCAAGCTGACTGAGCAGGTTCCACCTCACATGAATTTTACCTTATCCAAGCGAGGATTCCTACTGGGAAAGCTTCTGTACCACCGGAGTGCCCACACGCCGCCAGGTGCCACAGCTGACGGTAATCTCCAAATTTACAATTTGAATACATGACTTGATGATATTCAGAACATAAATTTAAATAATTAAGACTTTTTCAGTAAATTAAAATCCTCTTGATACTGCAAGCTGAAAAAGCTTGCTGAATTCACGAGATTTGGTTTTGGATCATTACTTGCTCGATTTTTTCAGCCTTCAGTCTTCTATCACATGGATGTAATTTCTTCATGTGCTATCAAACCACGCAGGCTCTGGTCAATAGCCCATCTACAACCTGCCTCACATTCATGGCATTTCAGAGGCCAAAATTTCCATTCTTAGGTCCTCACTGCCCTTTAAAAAAAAAAAGAAATAAGGATTTATTCATCATGTTCAGAAAACGGTAGGCACCTATGTAGCTTTTAGTTAATTATGTTGAATGGGAATTGGGTCCCTTAATAGACATTTATGCACCTAAATTCCTCTGAGGAGCTGCCTTTGTCTTTTCATGCGGAAAATCACTCTGGACGTGACCACACATGCACCCACGCGGCGAAGCAGCGCACACCAGCACGGCTGTTGCTACCCACCCCGTAGGCATTTTGTGACAGCACAGCTCCCCAGCTCAGAAATCCTTCCTGGGGCTCTGTCTCCGGCAGGAAAATGCAGTAAATGACTACGGCAGCTTTGAATCATGCTGTAACGCTGTCTGATGTCATCGTACAGGACACGATGCCCCCATCTGCCCCGCCCCGCAAGCAAACCATCAAGACAGACTCCTGAGATGTGGCAGCTTTAAATAATACTTATTATGTACGTAGCACCAAAAATGTGGTAGGGAGCTGCAGATACAGGAAGGGTGACGAGGGCTCTGCCTTAGGACTGAGAACCAAGAGAACAACTTACAGGTAAAAATTGGTAAACTGAAAAAAGCAAGTGAGCTTTAGTGCTTGCTCATAGCGTATTTTGTGCTCGGTGGCCTTCCTGCGTGCGGAGTTTATTAGATCTAAAGCAGGGCGGCATCATCAGCCGGGGCTGTGTGCAGAACTATGTTGCAAGATCGCCGGGTGCTTTCATTAATGGATTCTAATGAAAAGGAAATGACAATGAAATCAAGTCAGGGCAGTGGAATGTCACAGTGAAGTCCTTCACTTAGGCAAAACTCCCACCGACTCCAGGAAGGGGCTTGGGGGAAGAGTTTGCACTCCCAGCTGAAACATACAGTAGCGAAGCTTTAACACCAACCCCCACTGCCCAAAAGATACCAAATATTTTCTTTTTGGCATTATTTTTATTCAAATTGGCTGAAATGATGTTTAGCTAGCACTAGTGTTATCAGCAATTAAAATTACTTTCATGGGACTACTTGGGATTTTTACTTTAGTCCTTCAAAATAACTTGCACCTTTTGCCTTTCCTGGAAGGTCTCCTGTAACCTCACAGACACGACCACGTGCAACCCGCTTTGCAGGTGGGGTACCGGGTTATGCACATGCTTTGCATGTAATTATGATTTTTTTTTTTTTTTTTTTTTTTACTAAATACGATTATACAGCAAGTGCTGGAGGCAGGTGACAGTTCACCCCAGGGTGAATTCCACGTGTGGGTTCACTTTCATGTGTGTGAATGTATTTTGATCCAGGCAAGCAGAGTCTCAAAATGCAGATGGTTTCCTTTCTTTAGGCTGTTCAGCACCCCCAGATGACACCGTAAGTTCTCCCACGCTGCCTGTACAAGCCCTCAGACTCAGTGTCTTTCTAAAGCTACTAACGGAAATTTTTGTACCTAGAAACACCATGGGGAAGGCGACCCAGCCCGCCGCGGCAGCTCCCCCGGCCAGGCTGTCGCTGTAGCGCTGCAGCCCGCGTTCCTATGGCAATAGCTCCGTTAGCCGGGAACGCACCCGTCAGCTTATTGAGTTTGGGTGGGTTTTTTTTTTTTCTCCATGCAATAAACACTTATTTAACTAACGAGCCTCAGGGAAGGGCTAGATTAAAAAAGGAAGCCTGCGATGTAATTCCCTTATCCTCATTTTGCAACAAGTTTCAAGGAGCAAAGTGGTCGGTGCCAGAGCTCCCATTCCTGTGCTAGCCCTCGTACCCCGTAACCCACTGCGGGGCCTCCTCCGCCGGGCCCACGGTGTGCTGAAAACCCCGTGGCCAGACCCGGCACAACTCGTTTGCTTTTCTGCAGTCTTCTGACAAGGCAGCACTTAAGGTGGAGGGGCGGGAGGGGAGGAGGAAAACAAAAAAAGCTTCTTCCAGAACGCTTTTCTTATTTTGAGAAATTAAGACCAAGACCCCAGGAAGCCCGCAGGACTCTCCAGTCTTAACACTTTACCCATTTTCCCATTCACAGCTTGCAGTTCCTGCCTGGGTGTTGATGAACTGCGGCATTTAGAAGCCAGTTGTTCATAACAGCCATCCTTTAACATCTCCAGATCTGTTTTGATGTTGTTTTCCAGGCTCTTTTTTTTAACATGTCCACACCTGCACCTGTGTTTCACGGCACTACGCTAGCTCCTGAGGTGGGGCCGGGGTGCGCTGGCCGGGGACGGCCGTGCCTGGGCAGAAGAAAGCCGAGTGTGTAGGTGAGAGCCGAGGGCCAAGCCGAGGGGTAAGTGCCCACGGCTGGTGCGGCGCACCCGCGGGACAGCAAATACAACAGCTTCCAGGGGCTCACCGGGACCACTCGGCCTGAAAGGCTGCTGGGGCCTTTATAGGGCAGCCTTTTTTCTGAAAAGGACTGAAAGGAGCTTGGGAATGTTGCTGCAATAGCTGTATTTTTAGCTCATATCAGAACACCTGAAAAATGAAATCACTGATGTTATAGACCACCACTGAGCGTCATGAGCCAAAAAATCCACCTAAAAATTACAGTATGAAATGGTCAGGAGATTGGTTTGCTGTTGCTAGTAAGCACTTGGAATGTAAAGACGTTCCTTGGTTAAACCTCTCTGGCTTGTAATATAGCATTTAGTTAGTTACCTTATGCAATCAAAAAAAATGCCTATTTATTTACAGATATGTGTGTATATATGTATATATCCGATAGAGATATATGCAACAGTAAATGCAAAGATGCTAGTAAATGAAACGCCAGGCATGCTTACGTGGAGGATGGGGTCCCAAGAGAAGACTCAGGGGTCCGCACCAGGCCGACTGGGTGCCAGGGGTAGTTATTGCCGGGGAACCAACCGCGACGAGGAGGAGGGTCACAGCCTGGGGTCCGTGCTGCCCGGCCTCCTCGCGGGAAGCCAAGCTCACCAGCACCTGGGGTTCTGGGTTCCAGCGCAGCGCCAGCCCGCTCCCACACAGCCAGGCAAGCCCTGTAAAAGAGAGACAGGATTTGACACAAGTACCTGTTTCCCCAAAAAAATTCATCAACAGGCACAGGAGGTGATAAGCCTCAGTCGTGGGCGGTGGAGTCACCACCTACCTTAGCAGTGTTTTTAACTGGTGGGATTTTACGTTTAGGCTTTCCAAAAGAGAACAAAATTGTACCTGCAGTGTGAGCTCCCTACCCATGGGCTAGCATGTACCAACCCCCACCCTGCCTCAGTGCTCCTCCCCCCGCTCTCCTGCCTTCAAAAATTTAATTTTAAGCCCGCACACAAAGATATCCCATTTCATTTTCAGGCAATCAGACGTAAGGATTTATTTCACTTGTCGGTCTTGCCAGTGCGAGTGGAATACACCGTTAACGATACAACTTTCAGGCCAGTAGTTTGGATAGGATACGAATTAATTGGTGGTTTGGTTTTTGTGTTGAACGCCCTCGGTTTGGGTATGTGTGCTGGCAGGCACCAAGCCACGCGTGCGGCACAGCAGCGGCCCCGAGGCCAGGCACAGACGCCCGCGCGCTGCCCCGCGGAGGGCGCGCGTGTCCGCCAACGTCAGCTTTCACGGGCAAGCAGATTTCAAAAGACAGTATTTGTGAATCCTAAGAGTTCAAATTGTTTGACTTTTTTGCTTTCAAAAAAAAAAAGCAAAAAAAAAAAAAAAAAAAAGCTTTTTGCCAATCCTCTTCCTGGACAATTCCAGCAAATATTCTGGAAGTGAGTGACGCCACTGCATTGCATAAGAACTCCCACAGCCCTTGTAAGGCGTTTTTCTGCAGCACCACCCACCCGGCCCCAGCCCTGCAGCACAAGAGGCTTCATCTCTGTCAGTCGGGGCCTTCTCTGTCTCTTTGCTGGCACGTGTGGCTTTGCCCCGACCCCCCCCGGGCAGAACCAACGCTCTCATCCGTTCGGTTTTCTACTTGTGAGTACTGTATCCAGTTCAGAACCAACAGCTTACTTTATTAAAAATTTTACCATTTTATAAAAGACATGTTTAATTATGATGGAGATGGCTGTATTGTAATTAATATTTTGAGATAATTGTGATTTTGAGCTTAAATTATATACAGAAAATGGTCATTTTTGTATGTGTTAAAAGATTGCTATATTACAAATGACTAACTGTACTTTTCAGTTTAATTACAGTATTAATGTAAATAGAGCTGAATGAAGAAATATTTACTACTTTACTAACATAGATTGTGAATGTACTTAATGTTTTTTGCAGTATAAAGACTTACTGAACTTGAAAGCTGCTTCATTTTACGTGCAAAAAGGTACTTCAAAATTATATTTTAAATCTATTGATTCAGTGCAATCAATTCTATTGTTAGTTAATTTGCACACGCAGGTTGTATCCTTCCAGTTTAATTTCATGTATGACACTTATCCGTAAGGTGCATATTGTGTTTAGAATGCATTTTGCAGATGCTTCTGTACATAAAACAAATACAGGGACTAAACCAATGCTGTGCAGTGTATAGCAGAGCCATTTTTCGGCTTTGGTGTACCCAACTTTTTCAGTATTTAAAAAAGTGTTTTGAATAACATTAAAAAGTCTCTTTATTGTATAAATAATAAAAACGTTCACCTTATTGTAATTAATTTTTGTCGTCTTTTACTATTGGAAAGGATCCGAGGTTTCCAAAAATGCTGTTCTGCCATTTACGGGAAGCGAGACGGTTGTTACCGACCCCTCCCAGGTACTGAGTAACGACACCTTTCTCACCTGTCTTTTTAAGTTACAGCTTCAGAAACGTTTGTTGCATCTACCAGCAAACCAAGCGGTGTGGGCGGGAAAGACTCTTTGTCATTACCAGAGACGTCGGAGAGAGAGACTTGAAAATTGGGCAACTGCCCTTGGTCAGCTGTAGCGACTGGTGAGACATCAAACCTGGAAACGGAGCGACTGCAAGCCTGAGAAGAAAAGCGTGGCATTTGCTGCTTTTTGGGTACAAATGCCATAGGAAAGATGGGGGAAAACAAAAGAGAGGGTCGGAGCGGTGCGAGCAGCAGCAGTTCCATCGTCCAAGTAACTGCAGAACAGCTCTTGAGTTGTTTTGAGCTCAACCAAGCTGTCATTCTTTCTGCACAAAGACGCTATCACGTATTTTTAAGCGAAAACACCCGACCCCTTCCCCTTCGCTCTCCTCCGCCGCCTCCCAGTCCCTCTCTTTCTAGATCAGGTTAATACCAAGCACTGGGGCTGTGGCGTCTGCAGCCGCGCTGGCCCGTTCTGCTCCTTGGCTAACGGGGGGGTCACGGTCCGGCGCAGCTGCGTGCGAGGTGCCTCAGCCATCCTCGCTCTTGCTGAAAGGCGCTCGCTAGCTCTGAAGGCCCTGGGGAGGGATTAAGCGTATTTTATGTTAATTCTGGACACACTCAAAACCTGGGAAGTTTTAACGTTGAACCATATCACCTTTTGCTGCGTCACAGAAAGGACAGGAGGAGGAAGGAAAATGCTTTCATTACCCCGATCCTTCCCGTATAAACACACCCCATAGGGAGGATACCCCCCGCCCGATGGCAGCCTGGCAGCCTTCATACAGCGGCTGAACGGAGGAGCGAGGCACGTTTCTGTCCCTAAAGCCTAGCAAGGAGGTCTTTTACCTGACAGCTTTTTCTTTATTGCAAAGGAGTCGGCAGTTTGCCGTTAGAGGCAGCGGGCATACACAGGGACAGCGTTAACTGGGGTTTGCTGGCCGCAGAGGACAGGGCAGTACTGGGGAGAAACAGACGGCGCTGCTCAAGCGCCAGAAGCCACGCAGGTGCCTGGGCCCGGCCGTGTGCCTGGGCACAGGTTCCGCCCCGCTCAGGGCGCCGCCGCGGGCCCTGCACGTACCCTACCCACAGCACCTACGCGGGACCTACGATGACGCAGCCCTAGGAAAGCGGCACGCAACACCCCACTGGCGGGAATCCACCCCGTACCCGCTTCCGCGCCACTTCCCAGTCGTAGGCCTGGAGCAGCCCCAGAGAGCCGCAAGGGGTCTGCAGGCAGAGGGCAGGCAGCATCAGGCAGCCCCTCCTTCTCTGTTACCAATATTCGTGGTGCATTACCATTATTAATAAAGGTATCATTTTCTGGACGTGGAAGTCTGTTTAAATAAAAAATGAAAAGTATCTCAGTGTTCCTGGCTAGAAAACTTAATTGTAGCCTATGCTTAAAAACCCCCAAAGCACACATCCAACAGGAAGCGTTTATTGTTTCAGTGCAGCTACCACCATCAACCACATTTTGCTCGCTCTTAGGCGAGACGCGCACAGAGGGTGCAGTACATCACGTACCATATCGTTATCACCACCATGCAGTTTAAGGGTTCAAGCATTTTATCACATACAGACCGGCAGCCAATTTTTGGAGGCAGCAGTGAAGAGAGGCTTAAATACCTTACGGGAGATTATAAAACAGGCATACAAAAATCAAAGTGCTTACTTCTGCCGTTTGCTCAAATCCTTTGATGTTGACAATTCTTTTTAAAAATTACCTTAATTGTAGAAAAAAACCTTGTCACTATTTCTGAAGGCGGCTTTCAGTGGCACCCTTCATTACAAGAAGTGTAAACATCTGCTGTGGTATTTTAAAACGCACTCTGGGAACATGCAGCCTCGAGGGGGAAATACTTCGTAGGCGAGTTCTTCCTTAACACGCGAACTCTGAACGGCATTGTAAACGCTTTATGGCACAGGCCAGGCTAACAAACAGCTGATGAAGGAGGGGGAAGGCAGCACAAGCGTACAGCACTTGGTAGGACAGGATAATACTTTTGATTCCCGAGTCTGCCAAGGACCCAGACTGTTGGATCAAGTAGGAATTCGGCTTCTCAGGTACTCCAGCACTGCAGCTGTTCCTTTTGCCAAAATGGCAGCCCGGGGAGTGCGGAATGGATTTCCTTCCAACAGAAGTGTCCTAGAAAACCAGAGAGATTTTGAGTTACGTGTAGAAAGACTTTTCCTTGTACCAGCACGTTCGTACACTGCACATGGATTTTTGAATCTCTTGGAATTCGTAATTCCTCTTCTGTTCTACTAAAAGAATTTTAATTTCTGCTTCCCTAGTTCACACTAACTTATCTTCTTTAGAGACATCTGAATTTTAGTTTATGCTAATAAACCGCTAAGTGGTGGTATATTACTGCAGACACACAATACACACATACCCTACTTCTTCAGCGAGCCTCTGCCAGAAGAGCGAGCGAGAAAAGGAACTTCTGAAACAGAGAAGTGGTACAGTAAAAGGGGAAAACTATGTTAAATTGTAACCCTCCACTTCCTAGCTTAGCTGCAAGCCCGCTGTTCTTTGGTACGCACACATCTCCGTGGAGGTTCTTCCTTGTGGGGGTGGTGTTTTGTGTTTTTGAAGTCCCTCCGGAAAGTGTCCTTAAAGGGGACACCACAGGGACCAGCGACTCGTTGTCTTTGACAAGATGGACCACTTACGCGGAACTGTCTCCTTTGAGGCGCACGATGGAAGGATATTCAGAGTCGCGTCTCTTTATACATTGTTTTGAGAATGTTGCCCTGGCTCTTTTATAGCAACCCAAATTCCACACACGGGTAAGGAGGCAAATATATTAACTGGCAGGCAGCGCTATGGCTCACCTACCCGGCTAACAGGGCTTGTCTATAGGTGCACCAGCAGCGTGTCTGTACGTACAGACAAGGTCACTGCCTGGGGCACTAACATTATATTTACACAAACCAACGCGCCCTTTCCCTTTATTTTAACAATCATGAAACAGCTCCCCCACCAATTCGCTGCAATACTGAGAAAATATGGAAGAAACTGCATTGTTTTACAGCTGGTAAGAGAGACCCTTTTTATGCATTGAGACCTACAAAAAAATATACGGCCACTTCGTACTTTTTCCTCTGACAAAACACGCCCTGAAAAAATGGGTCAGAATAATATTTTTATAAAACAGGTCACCACTTAAAACACACACCTCAGAGTTTCACAGTTTCCAAGTTCTGGTGGCACCTGGAGGAGGTCGTTGTTCTGAAGGTCCAGCGTCCCAAGCTTGTCCATCTGCTTTAGCTGCAGAGGGTCTATGGACCCAACCTGATTGTTACTGAGCAGGATAGTCTCCAGTGCTAGGATGCGATAAAGGACGCTGGGAAATGCTTTAAATCTTCAAGAAAAAGAAGGGAAACCAATGAAAGTCAGAAGCAGGGCATTCAAAAACTAGCAGCCTTTAAAATCAGACAGCATTTTGGCTTTATTTATTTAAGGCAAACGTTTAAACACGCTGCTCTGGAAGCAGAAAGCATCCGTTATCGTACCTTGTACACAGTGAAAAGAAAGGTCAACAAAACGTGCACTGCGACAGCTCAGCACCTCCAGCGCCTCTCGCAGAAGGTGACTCACCAGCGTAAAGAAGGGAGAACAACAGCCAGTTGTTCTCCTGTGTACTTACGGAACGCCCTGCTGAGCCAGAGGAAGGGGGCGTCCAGCCCAACCGCCTCCCTGCGGGGCACAACGGCAGCGCCGGCGGACGCTCTTCAGGGACACCGCTCGGCTGCTCCCTGCCGACCATCCCCCTCATGTTTTTCCATCCCTTGGAACCACTGTATTATGGATGCTGGAGGGTAGCGATCCATTTTAGGATATATTGTTCACAAGACTATTTAATCCCTTTTTTAACCAGTTGCTACTGTCTCTCCAAAACGTTTGTGGCAGAAAGTTCCAAAAATACACTACTCATGGTGTAAGGAAGTACATTCACTTCATCAGTTTTAAGCTCACAGCTAGTTGGTCAAGCGCCTCCTCGTTCTCACATCACAGGAAAATCATACTGAATTTGGCCCCGTTCTGTTTATTATTGTATACGTATGAAAAAAAAAAATCTAAATAGTTGCTCACCTATTAAAAGAAAGATTTATTATTTGCAGTCTTGTCAGTGCCTCCATTTCCTCAGGTAAAGATGTCAAAAAATTATTTCTGTGTATCAAACGAAGACAAACAATAATCACTAACTTCATCGAAGTTTGTTAAGAATCCACTGAGACAGAATATGCATTATTTGTCAGTGCCAACATGCTGTCTTAACTAATTGCTTCATAAATGGGTCAAGATCAGGCTCAAGTACAGATGCCTGCTAACGCAAGCCCGGTTTGCATTCTCATTTCTGCCAGCAGGAGATTTCAAGTCTCTCCTCTAAAGATTCCCAAGAATTTCAAAGCATCTAACAACGCCACAAACCTGCCTGGCAATTCAGCTCCTTGGGTTTTGGAGGAACGCTTATGCAACTGCCGCAACCTTGGTGCCAACGTGAATCGGTAGGGTAACTCTCAACCTCTTCAGAATTCACTCAGCCTGCTTATCCAACCGCCGTAACAAATTCATTTATGGCTACTGTTACCGTAGCATTTGCCACAACAGGAAGCCATTCAGCAGCTTTTTAAATACAAGGAGGACAGGGGTTTGTGAAGACAAACAAGGTACGTCCCGAGTGTGACACAAAGAGCCATTACAGGACGACGAAGACCACTCACTAGAAGATGCCCAGACTTAGACCTAAATTTTTAATCACTGAGATACGCCACCTCCTTCCCTCACCAATCTCGTATTATCATCCATTTCTGCAATCTTCAGCCTAACTCCTCCGTCAGCAGCACGTACGCCACTGCGTCGCCAACTGGCTGAGGTTGGCAGGGACCTCTAGAGCTCACCTGGTCCAGCCGCCTGGAGCAGGGGGCCCAGGACCATGTCCAGATGGGTTCTGGGTATCTCCAAGGTCGGAGACTCCGCCACCTCCCTGAGCAATCTGTGCTGGTGCTCAGTCACTCTCACCGTGAAAAAGTGTCTCCTGATGTCCAAAGGGACCCCACTGCGTGTCGGTGTGTGCCCGCGGCCGCTGGTCCTGGCACTGGGCACCACTGGGAGAGCCTGGCTCCGTCCTCTCGGCCCCCTCCCTGCGGGTGTTCGTACAGACGGATGAGATCCCCCGGGGGCTGAGCAGTCCCAGCTCTCCCAGCCTCTCCTCACAGGAGAGGTGTCCCCGTCCCTTCAGCATCTTGGTGGCCCCTTGCTGGACTCTCTCCAGGCACAGGCAGGTTACTTTAAATCAAGCCAAAGTAAAAACCTGTCTCTGCAACTGTGCTTTGCTGCTTTTCATGTTGTGAAGCACCAGGGATAACCAATGCCAGCGAGCTAATCCCGATGCCTAAACAAACACAATGAGCCTTTTTCAGGAGTTAGAGAAGGTGAAATGACAGTAAGTAACCATCTATTGCAAACAAAATGCCTACAGACAACTTCAGTTTCAGGCAGCACAAGATTCGTACCCTTCACTGTACTACTTCCCAGCTATCCTCCAGGACTTTTTGAGGCGGGTTTCTTTTGTGGGGTGGTGGTGGGAGTGTTTTTAAAAAGCAACTTCACATCCCTGAGAACCTTTTCATGACTGAGGCAAGACCTTTCATCACAGCAAGTCTCAGAGCTTGTCCGCTTGTTGTTTGCGTTTTTCCTTAACCGATGCCTAAATCTAGGCCACTTGCTATTTCAGATCTGCTGGTCATTCAACTGTCTTGGAGGCATTTTGGGAAATGAAAAATTATTTCAGTACTGCTATTCCACTGTAACAGATGGCTGGTTTAAAAAGGCAAGAAAGTAAGTTAGTGAGAAAGGAAGTCCAACACACGTCACAAACCTGATATCCAAATGTGTCAATTTCTGGAGCATGCAAAGCTCCAAGGAAATAGATGAGATTTTATTGAAACCAAGGTTGACATCACAAACCGAGTCTTTCAGCTCCACAATCCTGAAACCCAATACGAACATATTTTTATTATGTAAGCTCATGTTTGCCTTCTAAGTTATTGAAAAAACCTGCTTTATTCTACAAATCAAGGACACTATGTTTCTTGACATTTCAGAAGCAATTTTGTGGAGTGAAGATAACGGAACCCTCACCTGTGAAAGCTGCCTGTCCTGGCGTCTTACACTGGATATAAAGACAAAGCCCAGAATCACTTATCTAAAGTTATTAGGAGAGTAAATTTTCTCTCAATGATTAGGAGAGTAAATTTTACTACAAAAGCCTACGCACTTAAATGCACTTAAGAGGTATTTCAGAAACTATGGCACAGATGACCATCACTGCCATCTCCTGCCCTGTAAATGTTCTAACAAAAAGGCTCTATCCACCTTCTTTAGCAGTCAAAAAAAACCAGAAAAAGACTTATTTTATTTCCATCTTTCATTTCTGTTCCACTGTTCTGCTATTACAAATTCCAGGAAACACAGCATTTGCTGTTTCTTGTAAAAGGGAAATACTTTACACCAAAGCATCTTAATATAATGAACAGCTCGAGAAGGTAGCTGTTGAATCCCTGGAACAGAATCTCTGTTTTAGCCCTAAAAACAAAAGGTAATGAAATGAGAAAACACTCATCTCTCCTACCTGGATTGCCACTGAACTCTCTGGCACCCAGCAGCTGCCACCTACACCTACCCCCAGTGAATGCAACAGCCTCTAATGGAATGAAAACGCAGTGGAGGCACAAGCATTATCTCACTAAACTGGTTTTCTACAAATTTTACCGAAAAAGAGGGTTTTTTCCTCTGAGAAAGAGATCACACCTCTTCAAGTTCTATCTGCTAAAGGTTAAATGTTCAGCACACTTGAGTCCAAGAATGGAAATAAGTTACACCCACAAACATGGTGGTATCCTTAAAAATCAGCTTTCATGATTTTCTTGGGCTATCAGAGATGCAGTAACCTTCCTCCTTACACAAAAAGACTACTTATTCCCATTAGTGTTGAGAGAAAGCTTGTCCTTGACTGTGGATGATGCAACAAGTGCGATAGTATCAAATGCTATGTGATGGGACACAAAAATCTATCAAGATAAGAGGCGTGGAAATTGTTTGGGCTTCCTTAAAAAAAACCCACAAACAATTATGCTATCTGAAGAAACTGAATTTAAATAGAACTTCAGCTATAGTACAAAGTTTTCACCCTATAAAGTGCTGAATCCACACAGATTATCTTTGTATCGGAAAAAGACCACTTTGTAGACAAAACAATCCTACACTATAGTTAAGTACAGCACTTCATTGTTATAAGAAGTCACATCAGTCTCCCCTCATTCATTTCAACAATGCTTAGCAAAGCAAAACTAAAACCAACATGTAATGAAAGCACCATTTTTACTGCCATCTTCATGTTAATCAACAGACCCACCCGCATGCTACTTCTACCAGAAACTTGAGTTTCAGCACCTCAATTATACTTCCATTTGTGCACGCGCACACGTGTGTGTGTACAAACACACACATAGCATTGATTAGGAAAAACAGAAGATGCTGAGAAACAGAAGTAGAAAAGAAAGTAACAAATACAGAATGACTTTTATGAAAAGTACCTTGGAGGAATTTCATTCAGCTGATTTTTGCTGAAGTTGACAGTGGCGACAGGATTGCTTCTGACTGCATTGAACATGTCATCAGGAATCACAGCTGCCTGTTTCTCACTAAACAATGAAAAGCATTTAGCTGAGCAACATGAACAAGTTAATAATTTCCTATTTATCAACAAAAGATTTTCATCTTCTTGTAGAAAAAGATGAGTAGTAGAATAGATATATAAATATCAACAATTTGAAGTCCTTGAAGGACTGTTAATCAGAAAGCTACCAATCACTGTACCACGTTACATGGCATTTGGGTGACAGTATCGTTTCACACTGACACCCTGATCCATTCTCTTGCTTAAGAAAAACCGGTGAGCCGAGTTATGTCACTACCTCAACAAACACGCAAATGCTAGATATTGGGCCAGAAAGCATACCAAGATTGGCATTAAACAGATATCCCCCTCTCAGCTCAGGAAACATCCCCAACGCAGTGATGTGTAACTCTGGCAACTACTCAATTTGATGCTGCTGAACACTTGGGGTGACCAAAGCCATCCCAGCCCTTTCACCACAGGGAGGTCCTCTCCACATTGCGACTCTCAGCAGGAGTATGCATTTCACCCAGCACTTCTCAGCAAACAGGGTTTTCTTCCCCTTTCCCGACCTAACAAGTTACATTGTTGGTTACAGTTAAGAAATAACTGGAGAGATACTCACCTACTACAAGATGTTCTGAGACTTAATGAAAATTGTTAAAGAAGTTTAAAAGGTACTAAAAGCACCTGAAGGTATCAAGCATTGCAGTGAGCTAAAAGGAACGGTACTGTGGAATATTTGATAATACAAAGAAGTAATTAAAACCCCATGCAATTCAAATCTGCCTGTTCCTCAGCACACAAATAAAAGTGAAAAATGCACATATGCAGCAGGATTTGCAGACAGTTGGGTATGTATCGTGAAGGAAAAAAAAAAAAGGCAAAAAATATTAATGTGTTCTTACAACTTTAGAAATAGGTAATATTTCAAAACACATACCTATATTCCAGTAATTTTAGTGAAGTTATGGCATGCATGTTAATTCTTGACTCGCTTGGAAGAGTCATGGCTGTCACAGGAGGCTCTTCATTTGGGCTAGTTACATCAGCTAGAGATAACAAATGTATATAGTCACACAAGCTACAGTCAGATGTGTTCTGAATGACCTTGATGGAGAGGCTGCCTAACTGCAACTAGTTATCCTTGCATTAAGAAAGGTCAAAAACAAGCAAAAAGAAAAAAAAAGAAAGGAAAAAAAAAGGACTTTTTCCAGTTTAAACCTCTGCAGAAATAGGACTGCTACTGGGTTAGCTCCAACTTAGATGCCATTAACAGGTAAAGTAAAATCATAAGCATTGCTGTACATGCAGGACATTAGCTAATTTTATTATCCATAATTATATTATCTATTATAGTTCACGAGATAAGCTTCTGAGTACGTACTCTAGCATCCAATTAATTTTCACCAAGTTAATAATGTATCAGATTTGCATGGAACCTGACATTTTGAAGCAATTTTCCATGCCGCAGTAACCTAATTAATACTGCCATCCTCTGGCAGATGGAGAGAAAGCCCACTTAACAAAAAGGAAAATTCACACATACCATTGTCAGTAAGTTGCTTGCATGTATTATCAAGGCCCCTGCTAAATTAAGAGGTTAAGCATTTTTTGCCATTTAAGTGCAGCATAATCATTTCCATATCATATTTAACATGACCAGTGAACCTGGTCATTTTGACTACTTCATGTTTTAAAATTTAAGAAAGATGAAGATTTCTAAAGATGGTAAACTGAAGTCCTGTTTTGAAAGGGTTTCATCTTCTCAGCATGCAAGTTACTTAAAGATTCTGACAGCCTGTTTCCTATATAATAAAAAATACACTGTCGTCTCCACTATTATGTTTAAAAAAGACAAAAAAACCCAAATGTCCAAGTATCCCAGTGAATTAGAAGCCCAGGTATCAATCTGGGAAGTGACTTGAGCGTGCAGAAGCAACTAGCAACTTTTTGTCCACTTTTTTTAATACTATCAGTTCATTTTTACAAAGTACCATATCTGTTAAAGAAATGCGATACAGAATCATCTAGGTACTTTTAAATCCACAGGGGCAGAGCTCTGAATCCAAGAGAGGATTGTACAAAAAACATACAGCATTTGCGCAGAGAAGTAATTCACCTGAAATAGTTAATCTCATTTTCTGCTTTATGACTTTTTAATTATTTCTATAGGGAATGTTGGAATCAAGACTATTACGATAGCAGAAAGATGAATTCTAACAGGCCAGGATTAGAATGATGTTTGAAATAATCTCTTTCTCCCCCAAAACTTTTTGCATTCTTAGTCATCTACGAGATAGACTTCATGACATCACCAAGACTTTAAGGCAGACTTTTTCATGCACGTATTTTCTGGGAATCACAGAACCGTATTGCCCGTGTTATTATGTGAATGAAAAATACATACTACCTTGCAAAATACCACCTACTCTTGGTCACAGTATGGTGCCCAAGCCAGCAGACATATGGCAAGCTTAAAAAGAAGAACCCCTTATGTAAGCTTCCCATGATTTTCAGAGGAAAAATAAAAAGGCTACCAGAAACGCTCATGCAAAATGCATAAAGGGATCAAAGGAAAAATACTTAAGATTATTTTTCTAAATTATAATCCTCAATAAGGAGTGTTTGTTATTCAGTATTCTCTAATAGAATACGAAAAAGAAACAGCACTGAAATATAAGAGCGAAGTACTGAATAAAGAAAACTATTATTGCAGGATAACTGGAGGAACTGGGATTTAAACAGCTACTCTCCGTAGGTTCTAATTTATTTTTATTTCCTAGAAAGATTCTCTTTAAGATGCAATGCAACAGAGCAACGTACCTTGGATTTTGCTTCTTAGGTATTTCAGAAGTTCCTGGGTGCCTTTCTTTAAAAAAAAAAAAAAAAAAAAAAGTCAATAAGCATTTGCCAGCCAGTGTTTATACAGCTGTTTTGACAATGAAGAACAACAATTCCAGTCACACAGGTGGAGCCCATAGCACCAATGACTATAAAACCCACCTAATGCTTCCCATAGAAAAACGCTCTTTGCAGCAGCTTATGAACTTGCTTATTTACCATTTTGTTTGTTTATTCCAGCTGAAAATTTCTGATGCTGTATCACTACCTCAGGCTCCACATTTTTAGCTTTTTACCTAAAGTAGTTAGCCAGTTCCAAGAGCAAGGAGAAACTTCAACGGAACTTAATCTTCTATTTAAAAAAGGTCTAGCACAATTATGCTTTGGCGAAGCACTTAAAATTTGTCAAGGAAGCTGACTCTTCAGTGTTCTGCTAACTTTTTATGTCCAAAATTATAAACTCTAGAGAAAACACTGTAGTTTACATAATTTGCATGGATTTTTAACAGCTTGGTCCTCCAAAGATTTGACTTCCAATCCTCTCACAGCAACTTCTACTGGTCAAACACAGTTATTATCTGCATAACCTATGAATATTTAAGCATAATCTCATCTAGCCCATTTGTTTTAGGATAAAGCTAGGTTTTCCTAACGATTTTACATGCTTCTCCTCGATGCTTTAAAACCAGGGACCGAACTAAAGCGCTGAGTATGAATTAACATTTCTCATTCTAGCTGACATCTATGTTACACACAGTAAGAGACTGGTTGATCTGAATGCAGAGGGGATAAAGAAAATGTGGCAGTGGGAAAGGAAGGAACTCTCACAAGGAACCTGGTGAGATGACAGAAACAGAAGACAAAAGACTGCCAAAGAGAGGCTGGAGGAGACTGGGACTGACTGTAAGGCACAGCTAGGCATGGGACATGTTGAGCTGAGCAAGACAAGATAAGCCAATGCGGAAAAAACTGGAAACTTTTAAGGAAAAGGTGAAGGTCAAACAGAAGTAACAGTCATGTGGCTTGCATGGAAAGGAAAGCAGACAGTAAGACCAAGCTCAACAGCCACAGTTGAGGTATGTTACGCAAAAAGGAGAGACTAGGATTTAACAGAAATGGACTGGAAATTCATCAAGAAGCAAGAATCAGTTTGGGAATAGGATGAATGGCCAGAGAAACAGGGAAAGATGAGATGGAGTAGGGATGGAGAAGAGAAGAATCTGTGCCTGCTAGACTATACTTAGCCCCCAGTGTCTGTCAATCCTTAATCTCAGTATTCACCTGCTTCTAAGAAGTGCCTGGGGAACCCTACAAGCTTTATCAATTACTCCTCTAAATCAAGTGTAAAAACATCTAGATAGGCATATAAAATTCCAGTTATATGAATTTACAGTACTGGTAATGGATCAAGACAGTGTAAGTATAAAACATCACAATGGAATCCTTGTACCTGTCGTTTGCTACAAATCTGAAATATACACAAGAAATTACACACATCTGTGCTCTCACATTTTAAAGACAGCAAATCCTCAGAGGCTAGGGAATAACAGAAATAAAGTAACCAGGCAACCCTAACTCAGACTCCTTCACATGTACATTTTAAGCCAACTTTGAACTCTGGAATCACATATGACTTCCATCCAGTGAATCCCTGCCCATTAATTTAGTGCATACAATGCTCACTTAATCAGGTACGCAATGTTCTCCCTCTTCTGACAAGTATTACAAAATTTCATTTCAACAGTCTTCAGTGTTGATTATGTTTAGAGAGTGCCAGTGCTTTGTAAACATTTACTTTATAACACTGGCAAAACCACAGAAAGAAGTAACGTATACCACCAATGAGGAGAGGGGCCTGCCAGGGAAAAAAATAAAAGGAAATTCTATAGCAGCAGTAGTGCCCACGTTCCAGCCTATGCACTCATTTTCTCATGTACAACTCACACCTTCACTTTGCTAGTTACCTACAAAGAGAATGCAGATGTGAGGTGCAGGTTATTCTTCAGAAAACGCAGTATATCACACTGTCATTGCTCAAAATGCATCTGCCATCAAATACACTTTGGAAATTGAATCCTAGATCCTTAATTCAGGCAAGTAGGAAATGAAAAACAGAAATCCGTGCTCATCTAGGAAAAGCCTGATGTAAAGTACCCGCCTCGCACTGCAATGTACTGTGATCGCAACAGGATTAGCCAGCAGACACCTGCCTTATCCTTTTTTTCCCAAGCATCCATTGCTTCATTTGCAATATAAATTACAACTTCTGTAGCAAATCAGAAACAGGTCCTATGAAGCAACGACCTCCTTTATTCCACAGTCCTCATGGTCTTATGCACTGCCTCAGACTCCAGTACCCAAACCACAACACGCACAAAAAAAAAAAAAAAGAGATGGATGAAAGTTGCACAGGCTACTTGAAATCTGGATGTTTTCAAATTTTTTTTAATGTTTTGGCTACGCAATTTGGATAACAAACATATAGAGCATAACCAAACTTTACATATTGTCTATAGTACGTACTTGCAGAAGGTCTCTTCGAATGGTTCTCAAAGGATTTCCCTCTAATGCCAGGAATTTCAACTGAGGAAGGTTCCCCAATGTATAAGGCAATCTGCAAATGGAAATAACTCATTTCAAAGCAGCTTCAAAACCATTTCTAAAGAATTTGCAATGGTTTGTCAGATAGCCTGGTATTCTGAAGCTCAGGTTCAAATAAAAAGATACAGAACATACTACATTTTAAAAAGGCACAGTTTGATCACAGCAATTACACAATATAGAAAGGGTTCCTTCATTTTATGACTACTTTTTTAATTACATTTTACAACGTTAAATACATCAGCTACAGAATTAGTTCTCATTAGATGTCATTAGCTATGCCACATCACAGACATAATGCAGTTTTTAATATTACCTACTGATATCATTGTTAGCAAGGTCAAGTCGCTCCAACTTCTGAAGCAGAGTAATTTCATCAGGAACTGATTTTATCTTGTTGTCTCTAAGTTCCAATACAGAGAGGGAATTTAGATGCTTCAGATTCTCTGCATTTAATACTTCGATCTGATTTTCACCAGCATGTAATTCCTAGGGAAACAAAGATCACCCACAATTATGTTACTCTAGTAAAATTACTTTGTAACTTACTGATCTCCTAAACCATGACATTGGCAAAAACATACGATGATGTGAAGAAAACACAGACCTCGATTCCCTTTCATCTGCACATGAAATATCAAAGCCTCCAAAGATCCAGAGATACAAGTCTGAACTTAGCTTTTTTGATCATCACAGAACCCTCAGCTTTGCATTCCATTTTCAAGCTAGGAATAAATTTGTTCCACTTTTGTCAAGAACTTGTCAACGACTTCTTTACTCAAGAATTTTCTTAAATTCCAAGTTACAGGAAGTTGAGAGGGTAGCTCTATTGGAAATGTTTCATTTCTAATGGAAAAATTGAACGGTTCTTTAGGCCAAATGAGTGCACACACACTGCTGGATGCACTAAGACACGGAACTTCACACACCAACAGGAATTTTGTTAGAAAATGTTGAAACAGCTTGGGATTGATAGAACTGCTGAGTTCAGAGTCATGCAGAACGGAAGTATCTGCATTCTTTGATGGATTTGGTCATTGGAAACAACACTGCGATATAGACATTCACTTGGCCCAACCCATTCTTCTATTAGCCGATTAACAAATTTTCAATTTTAAACATATTGGGAATTAAGGACACAGAATATCTGGAAGATCTGATCATGCTAAAAGGAAAAAAAAAAAAAGCATACTTTCTCTGCAGTTACAGAGAAAGAATTGAAGAAAGAAAATGGTAATGAACAAAGTAAATTTATCCAGAAAATGATCCTAGAGATAAGAAATAATTGTTGCAGGCAATACTAGATCCAGTTTTTCAGTCATTCCTCTTCTAAACATTTCTTTTCTTTTCCAAATCTGAAGAGTACTGCTGCAAATTTGTCTTCCAATGACTTTAAGACTGACCAATGTGGACAGAAAGAGTAACTGAAAATGGGGATGTATTAGATAGAGTTCTAAGCACAGAATTACCAACTTTTGATCACAGCACTTCACAAAAATTTGTGTTTAAAGTAACAGTCATTATTTTAAAAGTTTGCAGCAAATACATTTACAGAATACTAACCATTTCACACCTTACCTTCAGTAATTTGCATGAGGGAAATTCTGGTAAGGAACGTAATTTATTTTTTCTCAAATAAAGTTGCTCCAAAGATGCCATAGTTGCTAATTTAGAAGGTACAGTTTCCAGGTAGTTTTTAGTACAATCCAGTTGTCTTAAGCCTACAGAAGTAAGCGTGCAGTGACAAACAGAAAAATAAGAAAAAATAAGAATAGTTTTCTACAGAAGCATAAATATCCTGCTTTTTAAAATAAGCATAACAACATTTTGCCAAATAGAATTTTGAAAGAAATCAAATCAGTTAGCATTGACGTTCCTGTAAACAAGGCACCTGCTTTTCATTTATTCTCCATAGAAGATTCTGGAATGCTTCCAACGACACTGCCAGATACTAGCTCTCGTCAAGAAAGGGTCTTATATTGCAGACCATCTCAGAAAGACCTGGAAGTAACTTCTACAGCATTTATAAAAGCTCCAGTCTATCATCTGTTCCTGTAGATCTGCCACAGCTATTAAAATACGCAGTTCATATCAACCACTAGTCAGCTTGATATTTAACATTCAAATGTTAGAAGTCAGCTTTATTGCTCTCTAATTTACGGTATTTTCCTCTCCAGTAATTTCAATCATGTCTCATTTATGCTTTATTTTCCACTCAAAATATGCAATAAAGAAAAAAAAATGTCAAATTGCTTATTGCAGCCTTAAGGCTAATAACTCCTAAGCAGAACAATATTAATCCATACACTTTTCTGATCATTCCATGTCCCATTTATCAAGAAATATGAACCACAAGAGGACTCAAGTTTGATATACAGTAGCTGTAGCTGATTTTTTAAAATAATTCTGACCTAATATTCTTGAGAATATATTAAGTCTTTAAAAATATATTTTAAAAATCTTGAATAACATGCACTATACTTCTGAACGTAACTACAAAACTGGCTGTATGGTATTAAATAATCTGAGGAAACAAATTTACTTTTCATTGCACTGATATCTGCAGGTAGGTTCTTGATTTGATTACAAGCCAAATTGAGTCGCACTAAGTTAATGAGCAAAGCAAAACTTGTTGGAATGTCTGTGAGATGGTTGTTGGACAGATCCTGAAGATTAAAAAAAAGAGAGAGAGAGGGGAAGAGAGAGTGGTTAGAAATAGAAATGTTTAAAATATCCCACGAGTGCCGCTACGGCAAAGTTAATTACTGGCAGAACACTAAAATTAGATGGCTGACATCTTCAGGATCTCCCTGGTAGAAATGTGAATAGAGGAAACGAGTCTCCCATAACTGACAGATCACAAGGGATTTGATTTTTCTTAAAATATTTGGCAAACCAAGAGCAAAACTTGGTTTCAAACAAAAACAAGAAAACCCACCATGCAATAACTGACAACCTACATAAGTCATCACAATATTGACAAAAAGTTCTGCCATCGAAGCTATGGGGTTTTTTAATTAGCAGTAGCAAAACATGGATAAATCAGCCTTTCTGCACAAATAAGTATTTTTTTAAAAAGTTGTAATTTACTAATTCTTCTAAATTGACAAGCTGTCCAAATCCATCCGGCAAGTGACTCAGCTCATTGTGATGAAGAAGAAGGCTCTTCAAATGTGACAACTGCATCAACTCTTCTGGGACACACTTCAGTTTGTTGTGGCTAGTATTAAAACAAGGAACACAAAGGGAAAAAAACTATTACCAAGTAGTTTTAAGAACGTAACTACATACAGAACACTTCCATTACACATGATGCTATCCAAACCAGAGCTACAATGCTTGTACCAGCCAGATTATCTCAGCCACGCACGGCTTGTTGAAACACAAACTCTTCAGACCCTAAAGCACGTACAAAGCATGTCCAGCATCAGATACACTGGATATTCTGTGCTGGCAGAGACTAACTATTAATTACATCTGCAGTGAGACAGGCTTCTGCAAAACATTCCCACACTGCAGCATGCACATATGCTTGCTGTTCAGGATATCATCACCTTTAAGAAAAATCTGTCTCCTGCAACTGTTACAGCCTTCTACAATGGATTAGCTTCCTGGGAGAAATAAACAAACAAACATAATGAATTTCTTCAAGAATACTTCATCATATGAATACTGAGTCCTCATCTTAATTTACAATATTCCAGCTGGATCTTAATTTTTTTTGTTTTATGTAGTTCACACACGCAGTGGCAACACACCCTCTTTCTCCTTGTGCACAAATTTACAAAATTATTCCAGTAAACAGAAGATTATGAACTTTCCAGCAGGAACGAGATCCATACAATTATTTCCAATGTATATTATTCATGACAAAAAGTATTTTTATACCCAAAAATGCCAGACTGAAGCAAATGAATGTAGATACTGCTTTTGTGTGATTATTCAAAATATCACCGTTTTCACCCTCCAAATGAGACTGTGACTTTGAGTATCAGTGAAAATAATTTTAACCTAAGTTAATAACAAACCTAAGATAATCAGTTTTGATCCAAAACTTACGATTCTCAATACACTAATATTCTCTAGTTAAAAATTTGAAATTGATTTTCTGAAAGAAAATTCGATATACTGCAATCTCATATTCACACTGTGAAAGTCACTGCAATATTTCTCATGTTCCAGTTTTGTAACATGTACTTACCTGACATCAAGTTTCTGAAGATTTTCCAATTGTCCTAAAGCAGAAGGAAGTGATGTCAGTTGATTATCATGCACCTGGAAAATAAGATTTTTAGAATACAGTTACTAATTTGTACCTTGTAGGTTTTATTTCCCTACTCCAGAAACAAATCAAGCTAACCTAATACACAGAATAATTTTGTACACAAGCACAGCTATGTACATGCCTCAAAGCAATTACCAACAGCAGCAGCACTGTAGCTGCCAAACTGCAAAATTCTACTTGATTGTAAACACTAGGAGATTAGATATGAAGTGGGGAGAGGGGGGCAGTGCAGGAAAGGTAGTTGCATCCAGTAATAGCTCTTCCTTCAGTGTCCATAATGAAACTTCCTAGATCTTCCTAGATCAAGAGAGGCCAGCAGGGCCAGGAAGGCTATTGTCTCCCTCTACTCTGCCCTCGCAAGGCCCTATCTATCTGGAATACTGCGTGCAGGCCTGGGGTCCCCAGCACAAGAAGGATGTGGAGCTGCTGAAGCGGGTCCGGAGGAGGGCCACAAAGACGATCAGAGGACTGGAGCACCTCTCCTACAAAGAAAGGCTCAGGCAACTGGGTTTGTTCAGCTTGGAGAAGAGAACCCTCTGGGGAGACCTTCCAGTACTTAAAGGGAGCCTATAAACAGGAGGGGGAGCGACTTTTTACACGGGCAGACAGTGATAGGACGAGGGGGAATGGTTTTA